>SZWC01002109.1:232476-243022 GCA_023375785.1 Penium margaritaceum | reverse complement strand
TTTTTTTTTCTTGTTGTTGTTCTTTCTCTTATTTGTTGTCCTTTGTGAGAAGAGTAGCCTGAGACACCTACCCTGAAGGTATGGTGAGGGCATGAGTGCTATCAAGTTGAGTGTTGTCTGTGACAGGATCTGAGACACCAGCCCTGACGGCTGAGTGAGGATCAGTGAGCGGATGCGAGGCTGAGGGCCATCTCCTCCTACCCCTCCTCTTATGATCCTCTCATTCTCATACGCTCTCCACCTCACTCACACATGAGCTTTCCGGAGTCCACACATACAGGGGGGGGCTGTACTACATTCTGTCTCTCATTGCTCTGCCTTTTCCCAGTCCCTTTCCCACTACTTGCTACACACATATGCTCCCTGCTCACATACTTGTACCACACCCACACTTGACTTGTATTCTGACCACTTTCACTTACATCTCTANAGCAAAATGGAAAAGTGGCAAGAACGCCAGGAGAACTGAGGCCTATTGCTCTCCTGACCTTCTGCCTACTTTACTTCTATTCTTCTGCCTAGGTGGAGCGGGTACCAGTGAGAGACTATGGGCAGACCCAACCGGGTGTCCCACCTGTCCTAGCCTGGCCACAGCTCGATGCTGATTAATCGGGGACAAGTTGTACTTAGTCCAAGGGTTTTTGCACTCCAGGCAAAGGTGGCTCGCAGGTCCGACCGGAGCAGAGCGTCGAAGCGAAGAGCGAGGTCGAGGAGCGAGGACCGCTGACGTGGCAGCTCGATCGGACCGATCGATCCTCGACCTCGATCTCGGTCCGGTCGGCTGCGGAGGGCGGAGGACAGGGGATGAGCAAGGAGGCACGAGGATCGCGCGATTGCACATTGACGCGCGACCGGAGACAGACTCATCGCGGACCCGGAGGCAGCAGTAACAGCCAGCAGAGCTGACTACTTAGATTATTTTCTAGTTGACCGGAAGCAGGGATCAGGGGCAGGGAGTAGGACAGAATGTTAGTACTTAGAGTAGGACTTCAGTCATTCTTTCTTAGCTTCGTTTGTACTCAGTAGTTGACCATTTTAAGTGAGATTTGAAGCTCTGGATTCAGCTCGGTTCCCTCTTGACTCTCAGTGTGTATTTTCTGAGTGTATGTCTGTAAGAGGCGATTTTACCTGAGAACCGTGAAGTGTGGTGCCACTTCACTGTGGTTCAGGACAGGCTGANCAGTAACAGCCAGCAGAGCTGACTACTTAGATTATTTTCTAGTTGACCGGAAGCAGGGATCAGGGGCAGGGAGTAGGACATAATGTTAGTACTTAGAGTAGGACTTCAGTCATTCTTTCTTAGCTTCGTTTGTACTCAGTAGTTGACTATTTTAAGTGAGATTTGAAGCTCTGGATTCAGCTCGGTTCCCTCTTGACTCTCAGTGTGTATTTTCTGAGTGTATGTCTGTAAGAGGCGATTTTACCTGAGAACCGTGAAGTGTGGTGCCACTTCACTGTGGTTCAGGACAGGCTGAGCTGTGCAATTTGTTGAGACAAGGCGACAGTACATTTTCTGGGATCTTAATTTCTAACAGACTGTACCTGTGCAACGAGGAGACCCGATCGCTACAGTAGTGCTTCCGATGTTTGGAAAGCCGTTTGTGACATCTGGATGCCATTTCAGAATGTTTCTAGCACTGCTCGGATTTTCTCGGTAGTCGAGACCCGGGCACTCGGAGAGCTATTCCGGTGCCTCAAGGTGACCACCTTTATTTTTCACGTGATCTATGCAGTGTTCTCTCCCCGCTGACTCATTTGGGCTCAGCGAGGATGACGGGGCCCGGTGCGACTATCTGCCGCGTCCCTACTTTGGCTCGCTACGAGCTCATTTGTAAACTTTGTTGGTTTTCACGCATCACCCATAATACTCTGTTGTGTCCTCCCGGCTTGTGCACATCGGTGTGGAGATGACTGATGGTGAGATGCGACGCTGCTGGAGTGTCGTCTGGTGGAGCTGACGTACGTTGAGGCCCACACGCAATTTGTTGGAGCCTCCTCCTCTCTTCCACGTGCTCAACTCCATCGGCGGACCTCCTCGGCAGTCGTGCCGCCGGCAGTCTTTGTTGTTGCTTTTGCTGTCTACACGCATCCAGTGCTATGTTTGGCTGCACTGTTGCATTTGCAGCGCCGTATCATGCATAGGGTCCAAGTTTCATGAGTTGCGGGCACTATTGGTACAGGGGACTAGAGTAGACGCCGCCAGGGTTTAGGCGGCTATAACTCTTGATTGCTATTTTTCTAGCTGATCCTGACCACATGGTTGCATTTGCAGCATGCGTATTATGGTATGGTCCTGTTTTCAGGCAAAACGGACGACGCCCGAGTTTTGGGCTGTCGGCCGTCTGGCAGGGCTCACCGAGAAAACCTGCCTGTCTGAAAACAAAGTTGTTTTCTGATTGGCTGGTGAACTGAGTGACAAGCTCTGCAGAGCTGGGGGAGGCTAGATCTTGGAGGGGTCTCCCATTGTGTCTCATTCTCAGTTCTTAATCAATCATTACCTATTTTTAGCTGTTGTCTGGCGCTAACTCTAGTGCGAGCAGTTTTGAGTAATAAAACCAGAGCTCTCAGACTTAGGCTCTAGTACAGCAGACTGAGGGGGCAGTGTAAGCAATGAGCGTGGGTTCCCGCACACTGCATCAACAATGCTACTGCCCCAACCTGCTTTGTTAGGTAGTTCCAACTTGATATCTAAGCCAGAGCGCAGCAAAAGCAGCTGAACATCGTCGTACAGGTCCAGTCAACGCCGGTGGTCCCCAGAACGCGCCCGTGAAGGGAAAATGCTGCAGGATTTTTTCCGGCAGCGTTGACCCGCCAGGTGGCGTCTTCAAAACGCCCCCGACGTGGGGGAAATGCTGCCAAAATGTTTTTGGCAGCACTCACCCCACGACGGTGGTATCGTGGATGGACACATGGCCGGCACAACCAACAAACGTTGAAGCGGCGTCGACGCACGTGGCAACAACACCAGGACAGGAAAGTGATGCTGCTGTTGCCAGTGCGGCAGCAGCAGTGGCAGCACATAGCTAGGAGTAAGAAGTAGGAGTAGCAGCATAAAGTAATAGCAGTAGCAGAAAGCAGCAGCAACAACAAAAATGGGTAGTATTAGCATGCAGCTAGGAGCTAGTAGCAGGAGCAATCAGCAGCAGCAATAGCAGCAGCCAGTAGGAGCGAGTTGTAGCAGCGGCCTGTAGCAGCAGCTGCTCGCAGGCCGCTACTTGCAGCGAGCAGCGAGCTCGCTGCTCGCTGCTCGCAACAAGCAGCGAGTAGCGAGCTCACCGCTCGCAGTGACGAACTAAAAAGAGAAGAAAGAAAGGGCACACAAAAAAATCCTCCACCCCGCAGGTGGCCCTATAGCAGTTGTAGCAGCCACCACAACCGCTATAGCAGCTATAGAAACTGCAGTAGCACGCAACAGCTCAGCAGCAGCAGCAATAATAACAGTAGTAGCAGCTACAACAGCAGCCGCAGCAACAGCAGCAGTAGCAGCAGTAACAATTGTAGCAGCAGAAGAAGCAACAGTAGCAGCAGTAGCTGCTACTGCTGCAACAACAGCCACAACAGTAGTAGCCGTAGCAGTAGCTGCAGCAGCAGACCAACAACAACAACAGCAGTAGCTCTATTTTTGACATAGTAGCGGCAACAGCAACAGCAGTTGCTGACGTCAGCCATCCTCGGCTGACGTCACTGCTGAAGTCAGAAACAACAAGAAAAAAACATAACATCAACAGCAGCAACCCTGTAGATAATGCAGCAACAGCTCCTGACGTCAGCCATCCTAGGCTGACGTCATTGCAAACGTGACTACTGACATCAACAGCACACAGGAGAAAAAAGAAACATAAAGAGAGGCACCATGACCGACAGTGGGGAGGGGTCCTCCTCTATTGGAGAACCCCCCTTCCTACAACAGTTGTAGCAGTTATAGCAAGAATAGTAGTAGGAGTAGCTGTCGCCGCTGCAACATCAATAGCAGAAGTAACAGCAATAGTAGCAGCAACTGCTATAGCAACCATAGAAATAGCCACTGTAGTAACAGCAGCAGTAGTAGCAGCAGCAATTGCAGCAGTAGCAGCTACCGCCGTAGTAACAGCAGCAGCAGCTGCAATAGCAGCAGTAGCAACATCAGCTGTTGCAGCAACAGCAGCAGCAGCAGCTGTAGTAGCAGCAACAACTACAGCAACATCCGTCGCTACAGCAGCTACATCAGACGTAGCAACACCAACACCCCGCAAGCTCTGTCATTGATCATGCTGGCTCGACAGAGTCGCTCGCCGCCTTGCGCCAGTAGCTTGAGATGCTGACACAACAACTAGCGGCACTGTAGCCGCTGACACAGCTGTCGTAGTAGCAGCTACAGTAGTAGCATCAACAGCCACGGCAACAACTGCAGCAGCAACGTCCACCTGGGTATGTGAGCCTTGTGATCTCTTATGCCACACAATTCCTTGCGTAGCAACATACAGAATGCCAATCTCAGATGGTGACGTCAGTCCTAGGCCCCACTCTGGGTGCCGGCCGCAGGCTAAAGGAATTTGAAACCCCACCACCGCCGCTTCATTCTGGCAAGCAGTTCCGGAGCTGGGAGCTCATCTTCCAGATCTGGGCACAGGGTGAGGGCCTGTGGCCCTACTACGTCCTACCCTTCGATGCCATCCAGGCCGACTAGGTATATGACGCCGGTCGTGCCATGCGTGCCCTCGTCCCGGTTGCCCCTCCAGCTGCACGTCTCGCCCTCGAGCCCTTCCTCAGCGACTTCACCACTGCCAGCCTTCCTGACCCTATAGCTGCATGGCACATACTCACGCGCCCTCATCGCCTCTCTAGCGAGGCCGAGACCAGCTGCCTACTCTGGGATTTCAACTCCCTCCGCATGTGGGAGACTGAGACGGTCACCTCCTACTAGCAACGTGTAGAGGACATCTTACGTTGCCTCAGAGACGCTGCACCTCCTCCTCTCTCCGTGCTTCTGACCATCAAGCCCAGCGCTACCAACGTTTGCCCCGATGTCTTCATTCACTACTCCTAGGAGATTCTCGTCGCAATGGCCGCCTAGGATACCTGTATGCCCTGGACATACGAGCTCTTCCTCCGCATCAAGGAGGCTCATCAGGAGTCACGTATCCAGTGCACAGAGCCCCTCACATCTTCTGTTGTCACCTCAATGGCTGTTGCCGTCCCCATAGTAGCAGCATCCTCCGGAGGCGCCTCCTCGTCTGGTAAGAAGAAGCGCACGAGCAAGAAGGGGAAGGGTCCATAGTATTAGTCTAGCGGATCTTGCAGCAGTAGCCTCGTCTGCCATAAATGTGGTTTGTCAGGCCAAGGGTGGTACACGTGTCCACTCCAGACAAACGAGGTGTTCATCATGTCCACCATGCGTCTCCAACGTGAGCGTCGCCTCGCCACCGCTACCGTGACTTTTGCTGCCCCTGCTACATCCACACTTCCTACAATGACTCACCCGTAGTATCATCAGCAACCGTCTGCGCCCGCTCCTCCATCACCGATGCCTTCCTCCTTCCTAAAATCCAGTGTCGTCAGGCCGCAGTCGGTGTACTCTGTTGCACCCTCCGCCCGCGAGCGTCAGCTAGAGCACTTAATCACACTCCAGCTCGACCTCCCTCGCCCTCCTTCCAAGGGAAGTACGATTTGCGTCATCACTGGGTCACCTGCACTGTCCTCTATGACAGAGGATTTTCTGTGGTCGTGCCTAGTACCTTCGTCCGCCCTGTCCTCTGTCATGCCCTCCCCACCTGCTTTGTTTCGCAATGATGTCACCTGGCTTGATGATTGGCAGCTTCGGTTTGCATGCCCATCCACCGCGTCTGCATCCCTTGCTCACTGCCATGTGACCACTCATGATCTGGCGACACCTGTCCAGGATGCGTCTGAGACCTGGATCATCGACTCTGGGGCCACCCATCACATGACGGCCTCCCGTGAGGCCTTCAGTGTCCTTGACCCTGTTACCGATGTTAGTAGAGTTTGGACAGGTTCTGGTCAGGTCTTACCCGTTCGTGGCATCGGTGCCGTTTGTTTCTGTGGTCCTGCTGGCGATGTCTTTGTGACCGACGTCCTCTTCGTCCTTGGTCTTGAGCTCAACCTTCTGTCTGTCACCGCACTTGACCGCATGAGCATGGAATTCCTGCACTCCCATGGTGTCGGTACTGTGTCGTTGCATCAGTCTGGTCGTGTCGTCCTGTATGTCACCGCCCGTGATAACTTGTGGCATGTGTCGTGCCTGTTTGCACCTTCCTCCACCTCCTCGCCACATGCCGACACTAACCATGTTTTTGTAACCAGTTTGCTCTCTCCGTAGCACACACGTCTCCTGCACCGCCGCCTTTGCCACGTCCACTCTGCTTCTATCAACAGCATGCTTCCCACGCAACCAGCCAGGGGTCTTGATCTAGGCTCGTTTCCTCTGCTACGTCCCACTGAGTGCATTGATTGTGCTCACAGGAAGATCCACCGGTCTACCTACCCTCTATCCGCCACTCGTGCATCCGGACTCTTGGACTTGGTCCATTCTGATGTTATGGGTCCCCTTCCGACAGACTCCGTTGGGAGCACGGGTGTTGTCCTGACCCTCACCGATGGCTACTCTCGCTACCGGTGGATCTTCTGTCTTTGACAGAAGAGCGATGTCGCCCCCACCATTCATGAATGGCTGGTCCGTGCTCAGCGTGAATGTGGTCGCCCTCTCCGCCACTTTCACTCTAATTGTGTTGGCGAGTTTATGGGGGAGACCATACTCTTCATCGCTTCCCGAGGCATTCTCCACGAGACGTCGGTGCCGTACACACCAGCCCATAATGGTGTCTCCGAGCGGTGGAACCGCACCATGGCCAACGCTTTCCGTACCATGCGGGTCGAGTCGGTTCTCTCCGATGGAATCTACTTTGAAGCCATGACCTACATGACGTGGTTCTAGAACCGGATTCCTCACGGACCCCTTCCATGCCAGTCCATACCATACCAACACTGGTGCGGCGAGCGCGCCGACCTTCGCCCGGCTCGTGTCTGGGGTTGCGTGGCCATCGTGTGGTTGCCTGTCCCACACCAGGGCAGAAAACTCGAACCTCGCGGACGACTCTACACATTCCTTAGCGTCTCGCGTCAGTCGAAGGCGTGGTGCTTTTGGGATCCTTCTCCGCACTACATAGTCGAGTTTTGAAATGCCCTTCTCTTTGAGGACCTATTTCTCTGCAACCTCGTTCGCTCTGGTGTGTTGATGTTCCTCCCGTCACGTGGGGGAGTGGTGGGTCTGTCCTCCGTCCAGCCGCGTCCAGGCGTCCCATCGTCAGCACCCGCTGGTCCTCTCGGGCCGGCTGCCCCGCCTTTGTCCCCCTGCCCCTCAGGGCCGGCTGCCCCGTCCGTGTGCGCAAGCCCCTCTGGGCCGGCTGCCCCGTCCATGTCTGCCAGCCCCTTTGGGCCGGCTGCCCCGTCCGTGTCTGCCAGCCCCTCAGGGCCGGTTGCCCCGTCCGTGTCCGCCAGTCCCTTTGGGCTTGCTGCCCCGTCTGTGTCCGCCAGACCCTCAAGGCCGACTGCCCCGGCCATGTCCTCCAGCCCCTCCGGGCTGGCTGCCCCCTTTGTGTCGGCCAGCCCCTCCGGGCCGGCTGCCCCCTCCGTGTCCGCTAGCCCCTCTGGGCCAGCTGTCCCATCCGTGCCCGCCAGCCCCTCCGGGCCAGCTGTCCCCTCCGTGTCCACCAGTCCCTCTGGGCCAGCTGCCCCGTCCGTGTTCGCCAGCCCCTTTGGGTCGGCTTCCCCGCCCGTGTCCCCCAGCCCCTCAAGGCCAGCAACCCCGTCCATGTCTGCCACCTCCTCCGGGCCGGCTGTCCCATCAGTGTCAGCGCGTTACACACGTGGTCCGGGAGGGAGCCTCCAACCCAGGCTGACATTGAGCACTCAGGCTGCCTCCTCGCGCCCTCTCGTGCCACGACCCCCTCTCACCCCACGAGGCTCCATGCCTCGTGGTAGATGCACTTCCACAATCGTAAGTGGGGACCCTGGCACCAAGGCGCTTGGCTTAGCGACTTTGTCAGTCATCAGTGACCTGCATCCGAGGTCGGCTTTAGGCTACGCCCTCCTCCATCAGGAGCACCGACGTACCGTCGCGACTACACTCACGCACTTGCCACCTGGGACACGAGACGCATTCGCCCTCACTGTCTGCCCCATAGAGTGACCAGTGGATCCATCCACCCTACGTGAGGCCTGGGCATCTCCCGAGGCCGCACACTAGGAGGCTGCATGCGCTGAGGAGCTTGCCGCCATCCGACAACATCAGGTCTACGAGCTTGTCGACCTTCCCCCCGGTCAAAAGGCCATCGGTGCCAAGTGGGTCCTCCGGCAAAAGTGGAAGCCAAACGGGTCACTGGAAAAGTACAAGGTCCGTCTTACGGCCAAGGGGGTTGCTCAGGTCCCCGGGGTCGATTATGACCAGATCTTCGCCCCGGTCGGTCTTTTCTCGACTAGCCAAGCATTGCTCAGCCTGGTTGCCCAGCACGGATGGGAGCTGCATCAGATGGATGTGAGAAACGCCTTTCTCCATGGCTCTCTAGAAGGCGAGGAGCTCTACATGGTGAAGTCCCCAGGCTTCGATGATGTCTCCGGCAAGGTGTAGAAACTACGGAAGACTCTTTACGGCCTGCAATAGTCAGCGCGCTACTGGAATCAGGAGATCAGTCGCACGCTTCTCAGCGGTGGCCTCCTCTGCAGCACTGCCGACCTCGCACTATTCATCGATCCGCGGGGCCAGCTCTTTGTCGATGTCCTGGTCTACGTCGACGACTTGCTCATCGCATCGCCGGAGGCAGGGTCAAGGATCTGCTACATGCTGCCTACCAGATGAAGGACCTCGGGTCAGCACGAGTCTTTCTGGGCATGGATCTTGAGCATGATCGCTCCACGAGCATCTTGCACGTCCATCAGGCCGCCTACGTCCAGACCCTGTCCGGACTCTTCGTTGAGGACCTGTCCCTCGTGCCGAGAGCATTCTCACCCATGTCACCCGATGGTCAGGCGATGCCCAAGAGTTCTGATCCATCCATGGTGGGGGAGCCAGTCGATATGACCACATATTTACGTGTCATCGGGTCACTGATGTTCCTCGCAACGACGACGCGTCCAGACATCGCGTTCGCCGTCAACCTCCTGGCACAATTCTCTCAGGAGCCGTGTCACCTCCACTTCGAGGCCACAATCCAAGTAATGTGCTATGTCATCTCGACTCCATGGCGAGCCCTCATGTCCCGTCGACAACCATCCCTTGTGGTGACAGGCTACACTGATAGTGACTAGGCCGGCAGTCCGGACGGTACGAGTTGTACTGGCTGGATCTTTGTTGTTGGCGGCACGACTATGTCTTGGCGCACCGGCAAGCAAGGCTCCATTGCACGCAACACTGTTGAGCCTGAGTATGTGGCACTTGGTTCTTGCGTGTGTGAGAGCGTGTGGCTGCGTCGCTTGTAATCCGAGCTGCGTCAGTCAGTCAGCTCGTCCATCACGCTGCACTGTGACAATGAGAGTGCCATGGCCATTGTTGACAATGACGACGTGCATCACACTCGTACAAAGCACATCAATGTCGAGTATCACTATGTGCGTTCGTTATTACACGACGGCAGCATCAGCATTGTGTGGATTGAGACGGCACAACCGTTGGCTGACTTCTAGACCAAGGCACTGAAGTGTGACTCCTTCAAGAAGGCTGTGAGTGCGGTTGGTGTGTGTCCTCGAGGTCCTCTCTCTCTCCCTCTCTCTTCCCCTACCCGCTTGGTCTCTGTGTTCTCTACCCGTCCATGGGCACTGCGCCTGTGAGTCATGGGGGAGTGTTGGTTTTCATGCATCTCTCATTGTACTTTGTTGTGCCCTCCCGGCTTGTGCACATCGGCGTGCAGATGACTAACGGTGAGACGTGACGCTGCTGGAGTGTCATCTGGTGGAGCCGACGCACGTTGAGGTCCACAGGCAGTTTGCTGGAATCTCCTCCTCTCTTCTACGTCCTCAGCTCCATCGGCGGACCTCCTCGGCAGTCGTGCCGCCGCAGTCTCTGTCACTGCTTTTGCTATCTACATGTGTCCAGTGTTGTGTTTGACTACGATGTTGCATTCGCAGCGATGTATCATGCATAGGGTCCAAGTTTCATGAGTTTCGGGCACTGATGGTACCGGGGACTACAGTAGACGCCGCCGGGGTTTAGGTGGCTATAACTCTTGACTGTTATTTTTCTAGCTGATTCTGATGGCACTGTTGCGTTTGCAATGTGTGCATTATGGTATTATCCACGAAATTTGAATGTGTATATGCCCTACCCGGCGTTCGGAAGAATAACACTACCTTACCAGCCGTTTGGAAGAATAAGACTCCCCTACCCGGCGTTCGGAAGATAAGATTCCCCTGCCCACGAACACCAAGGAAAAAAAGCATGTCGACGCTGCATACGATGTAGCCTGGACATGTTGACATCATCAATATTTTTCTAACATTCACAAACCCCTCTTTTGAGGGGTTTGTTAATATTCGGGGGGGGGGGGGGGGGGGGGGG
>SZWC01002109.1:187173-214767 GCA_023375785.1 Penium margaritaceum | reverse complement strand
CAGCACTTACGAAGTCTAGGAGTTCAACCCGGCCATCCAGGACTGGAATCAAGGCAGAGGACAAAGGTGAGGATGTTTCCACCAAAGGTTAAAGCGTGAGCTGAGGGCTAGTCGGCATTCCTTCCTGTTCGATAGAAAGTTGGAGACGAGGGCTGAGGGGAAGTCGTCTTCAATAGCTTTGAGTTTTGCACGTGAACAATTTCGGTTCTTTCGAGAGAGCAGTGTGCACACAAGCCACGAATTTATTTGGAAGGTCGTCCCAAAAGTGGCGATGATCTTAGCGGAGGGGGGAGAGGTTGGGTCTACCCATCGTTCTTGTCAGGTGAGATGGACAAGGGTAGCGTGAATATAAACCAGGCGACATTGAACACTTTGGACTTGAGGGGGGCTAAAAGTTGTTTTGGGAACGCGAGGGGTATGTCAGGGAAGAGATCTTAAAAGGTCTCCGCACGTTGTCAGAGCGGGTGTAGCCAGTGACAGAGAACAAAACAATGTTGAGTTGTCCCCTCTTCGGCGCAAAAGGGACAAGCCTTTGAACCATTTCGGCAATACCGTGTCCGACTGGCAACTGGAATGGAGCGAAGAGAGAGTTTTGGTCTGTAGGTCTATTTGACATAGATCCAGGGGGGGGAAGCAGTGCTTTGCTCGGATAGAGCGCCAGTCAAATTGGATGGGAGGTGATTTTTTGCTCTATTTCGCTTCAGAAGACGAGGAGAGGTTATGTCGGTGAAGGATACGGTGGTATACTTTTGTTAGGGGCAACAACTTCTCTGATTATCAATACGTTGGGATGACGAGACAGTGTGGTAAGCCGATCATTCGTTCTTCGGAGGAGATAAACACAGTGTTGAAGGCTTTCCACTGAGCTTGTGATCCTCTGGCTCATGGGTGGACGCGGATGGTAAGGTGGGTGGGGTCCAATTATAGAGGGACGGCCGACGAGATTGATTGGTGACGACAGTGAAAAATGAGTGTTATTGGTAGGCTTACTAGGCCTTTAATGGTGAAGTACTGAGTGTGGGTATATGCGAGGGGGAGGATGGCCCTAAAGCAAGGGTTGTTTTCCAGGAAAGCGGTAAGGATTCCACGAGGGCTTGAAGAGTACGCTAATGAGACGTTGACCGGGTTGATAACGGGCGCGTCATAATGCCACTAGTAGCGACGCCCTTGGAGAGGAGTCGGTGTTATTGTCGAAGCAGCCCAAAAGATTCTCCATAATCTTTCAGGATGAATCCGATATGCGCGTTATATTCATGAGAGATTTCTTCTAATACTACCTGTGGGGGTGAATTGTCGAGTCCATTGATAGGAAAATTTCGAAAGTCGTAATCCATCTGGAGTGGACTGTGTGGTGTTCTACCGGTGGTACAGATGGGCGAGAGATGAAGAAGTGGCCTTGACTAGGGGGATCCTGGGAGAACAAGAGTGTATGTCTCCACTGCGCTTCTCCAGAGCATCCTGGGAGATATCCATAAATTCATTTTGCAGCTTGTGCCTCTAACCAGATTGGGCCACTTAACCCCCAGTCCGCCTCTTCAGGTGGGAGAGATTGCTGATGCCAACGAGCAGAGCCGGAGCGCACGGCCATCATCTTCTCTGGGCGCGTTGGAGGAGATGAAGTTAAGAAAGAGAGCATTAATCCTTTGAAGGTGCTATAGCTTAGGAGGACAAGCATAGTGTAATAGAGAAACTTAGTGTTGAGGTACGTGTCGATTGATATGGCTTTGGTTTAGACGGGGGTTGTGATCTTATCCAAGAAGGAGAGAGATACTTGGAGTCTGCACATGATTGGGTTCCATGTGCGGTCTAAGTTGAGGGCTGGTAGGAAAAATTGGCCCAAGATTCGAGTTGGGGAGTGAGAGAGTGAGAAGAGAAAATTAGTCGGGGGCGATGTGTGGGAACCGGTGTGAATGATGCGTGTTTTGAGGTAATTGGTATGAATTCCATAATGTTTGGCACATGTTTGGAGACAACGGGCAGTAGTATGTATTTCACTTTATTAGGAGAGGAGGGGTGTCATGACATCTACGTATCCAATGACGCGTTTGCAAAGGCGAGGGGTGATAGGTACTCATTGCAGGTGACAACAGAGGAGATCCACGATGGGTTCCATTACGTAGTTGAAGAGGAGTGGTGCTATAGGACAACCTTGCCGCGCACCAGAGTGAAGGGTGATAGGAATGGTGGGGTGTCTTTTTGTTAGGAATTATGTTGGGGTGTGGTAGTGCAAAAGTGTGGTCCAACATACGAAGGAGGGAGGAAAGCTAGTGCTTCAAATAGGTACTTTTGGGTGAGGGAGTCTTATGCCTTTTCAAAACCCGTTGCCAAGTGTACAACAGGGAGAAGGTATGAGTCATCCAGTGGTGAAGGTTGTATCGTTGTGAGAGAGCGTGTTGGATGTTTCTTCCCGAGACAACGCTGGTTTGATCCTGGTGAATAATGTACGAGAGAGATCATCCGGGTTGCATGGAGCTTGGCCAACATTTTATACTCCACGTCCAGAAGAGAGATTGCCCGATATGTTACAACGTCATAAGGATCTCCCTTTCTATGAATGATTGTGGTTATGGAGGAGGCAAGTTCTTCCACCTAGAAAGGGTCGGCTAGGATTTGGTTAGAAATCTGGAGGAGTTGGGGGATGATTTGTGGGATGAAGAGTTTTTACAATTCTTTAGGAAGACCGTCAGGTCCCGGGGTTTTATGTAGTGCCTGCGGGAGTGTCTCTTTCGCCATTTCACTACGAGTAATTGGTGCCACTAGTTCACGTAGAATTTGATGTGGGATTTGTTTCTCGTATCGAGGGAGAATAACAGGGAAAAAGCTATCGATACATTTGGGTCGCTGGTAGATGTGTTGAAAGAAGATTTATGTGATACGAGCTAGTGCTTCAGGTGTGCAGTGTAGGGAGCGGTCACTATCTCTTAAGGCAAGGATGGTTGATGAGCTTTTAGGAGGCGCTGTCTTTCGAGTGAGGAGAGACGAGGCCCGGTCTCCTTCCGTGTTCCATTTCAAGAGCAATCTTTCTCGGTGGGAAATCATTTACAAGGAGTAGGAATTTACAGTTGTTCTATATAGTGGAGCCCAACTAGTAGTGATGTGGTCAGGTTGGTTTGGCATGCCTCGTGGGTTGGCGCGAGTTTATGTCCAGGTGTTGGAGCGATTTACGCTTACGTCGTGCATATTGTTTACTATAATTCTTAAGGTCGGATATAGGGATGTGTTTTGTTAGCAACCAATGTTTTTGGATGAAAGTTGGAAGGTTGTTTTTGACAAAAGATCGATCGAGGACAAAGATGTTCACTTTCCAGAAAGAAGGCCTTCGATGGGAGAAACTAGGGAGGAGCGAGAGGATGTTGGCTTGTAAGTGGCATGGCAGTTGAGGGGTTAGCGGTAGATGGGTAATGTTGGAGATTGGAGTATGTAAGTTGGGGTGATGATGCATACGTCGAGCCGAGAATAGGAATTGGTAGGCTTGAACTTCAATGTGAATGATTGTTTTGTGGGGTGTAAAAGGTGAAACGTGTCAATGAAGTTTGGGTTTTGTAGCATGGCAAAGAGGTCGTCCGAGTCGTAGTGGCGTCATGGAGGACATTTGTAGGTAGAGTGGGTAATCGCATTCAAGTCGCCAAGAAAGATGTGAGGTGGATAGTCTTTAAGAATGGAGTGAATGTTGTTCCACAACTGTAGTTGCTCCGGTAGTTGGACGGGTGCATTGACTGCGAATACGGGTATTGTGCATGTGTTCCACTGAAGTTGAAAGGAGATCGCACGGCCAGGGATAAGGATCTGGGGGTTTTGGAGTACGGCCTGTTCAGAAGTTGCCATAACAAAACCTGCTGTGTGTGAGGATGTGAAGGGACATACAAAGGTGTTATAGTGTTCATCAATACGGGATCACAACATGGAGTCTGGAGGTTGAATGTATGTTTCGGTGAAGATTGCAACATGAACATGGTGGGAATGTAGGAAGTCGTATAGGTTATTTTGATTTGTAGTGGATTTCATATCATTACTGTTCATGTGTAGTGTATTGATTCGTGTGGCAGAACTCAGATCATTCGATTCGGGTTGCAATTGGTGTCATGTCCCTTTTACTTCTCGGATTTCTATGGGTCTTTGGATTTGGTAGCGAGGGATTGGAGGTCCTTGAGAGGTAGATGGCTGGAATCTGACCAGGACAAGCTCATTCTGTCTAGGTTGCTGACAGTTGGGGTGAGGGACAGGTGAATCAAGGGGAGATTGGAGTGACTTTGGGTGGAGATGACGTTGTGATTGTTGTTTGGAGTCATGAAGGTGGAGCACAGAGGGTCTTAGTAAGCACTGTTGATTTACGCAAAAGCTGGGGCTTATGAGGGATGGTGGATTGGGAAGAGTGGGGATTTTATTGTTGTGTATTTGAATGATGAGATTACTTTGTGGGATTTGAGATGATGGAGATTTTGGTGTGTTAAGTTTCTGGGAGACATGTGCTTGTGATGATGATATTAGGGGAATGGGCGGGTTATGTAGGGGTGTGTGAGGGATTCCATTGTCATGAGCAGGTTTAGGGGGAGAATTCAGGTAGCTGAGCGGAAAGCATGTGTTAAGAAAGCATATGGTTAATCCAGGAGGCACCGGACACAGAGAGAAAATGACGTCTACGAGGTAGAAATAAACATGAGCTAGGAGGCAACGGAGGTCACAGATTGTGTCACACAGAAGGACTGTGAGGGTACGTAGAAACACGGAGTTCCTCCATGGTCTCTTCTAAAGTTGATCGGAGAGCGTATCACGGTGAATGTGGAATTTGAGGAGAAAACAAAGGTGGAGGGGACTTGTGTAGTGCCGGTAGGATCTATGAAAGGTAAGGTGGTTTTTATAATTGGAGGCAACCATGCAAAGATGAGAGAAGTGGAAAGAGGAATGTGATATACCTTTTTGGGTGGTAAGGTATATCACTTCAGGAAGCCCGGTGTAGAGCATCTTAGTTAGTGCGCCGGAGGTTGCCAAGGTGTGGTGGCCTGGACATAGGGGCGGTTGACGGCACCGTCGCTGTGCCCATACCGTCGAGGACGAGGGAGGAAAAATGTGCAGGTGGAGGTGATGCAAAGGAGTACCGAGTCGCCACCCAGCATTGGCGGGTATGGTTTCGTTCCTAGGAAGATGCCGAAGACAAGACGAGGAGAGTGTCTTTTGCGTTCGGTATTGTGAGGCTGTGCTCGAGGGATGTGACATGAGCTGGGGTGTTGATATGGACAGCCAATTCTGCGAGTTTGTTGCCAAAGTACGGGTCACAACCTGGCCAAGGAAAATTGAAGTGCTCATGATTAGCGATGACCCTGGTGAGGATGAGGCCATTTTCGTCATTGAGACGTGTCTAAAGTGCACATTTCTTGAAGCCTGCAATACAGGGAGCAATGGTGAGAGGTATGGGACATGAGTGGCAGGGAAGGGTTACGCATGGGAGAAAAGTTACGATTTACCTTGTGAATGGTGGCGAGATTGTCGTTCATACGATGGACCGGCTTGTACGTGTTGAGGAAGAAGATCCAGTTGTGTGTTGTCTTGTGGTTGAGGCCACAGTATGCGCAGCTGAACATAGCGACATTGAAGAGGGTCCTGGATTTGTCCAGGTGGTGGGATTGGAGCCCTGTCGAGAAGTTTTGCAGGACCTTGTCATCGTCATGGGGCATTACGGTGCGTCTGATAGTGCTATTTCTCTTTCATGTCAGAGGATCCATGAAATAATGTAGGTGGAGGAGGCCTGCCAGAAAAAGGGTGTGTCTGGTTGGGGTGAACGACAGTGCACAAGAGGCTCGCATTGTTGTCAAAATCATATTATTTTGGCTTCATCCTCACGATGAGGACTATGTCCTTATGCTCAGGCCATGCCTCCGAATACTCTTCAAAGTCATTGCATGCAATATAGGAGGCAGGGACACTAAAATCTTTGCTTCCATGGTTGAAATAAAGGTGCAAGTAGCCATTGCACACAGTGTCACGTCTGTGCTTGTGGATGGGAGAGTGACAAAGAGGCGGTGGTAAACAACACCACCCCTAGGTATTGGTGCAGCTTCCTCAGAGTGGACATCTACATTGTGATCCTCTTCTAACAGGTTACTCTTAACAAAGATGTCAAGAAATCGAAAGACCACAGCAGAGGACAAATATCTGAGTTAATGAAGAACGAAAAATGCTTGCATTTGTCTTACAGTAGCGCCAGCTAGGCGAGAAGCTTCTAGGACGACTTCCTCTTCTGACAGTCCCTGTTGTGTAGCTAGCGCAAGTGTCTATGTGATGGAATTGTCACGCTGGAGTAGATCAAGGGAGCTTGCATCACCCGTTGAGGTAGCAGTAGGTGGAGCAGTTGCGTGGAGGGCGAGTTGGGGTACGTTATAAGCGGCTGAGGTTGCCACGACCATTGACGAGGACACATGGCCAGAACCTCTTGCGGGAAGAGGTGAAGGAAGAGAGTAAAGATTGAGGGGGGAGGTAGGGTCAATATGGAGCAATGTAGGGGTATGGGAGGGGGGTGTCATAGTAAGCTAGGGCCAAAGGTTGGGCATGGGAGGGGAAGAACGAGTGGCCAGATCTGGGAGCATTCAGATATGTGGGACAATGAAAAATGGGGATGTCCAAATCTGGAAGCAGAGAGATGGGGTACGACCAGGGCTAGGTAGAAATTGATTTACAGACATTTTCATGTATTGAAGTGGCATAAGTTGTGTCAAGGGTGGGTGAATGGGATGGGGGTTCCAGGAGGGAGGCGGGGGAATGGAACATATGTTGTGGATAGGTAGAGGTGAGTTGGGAGAGTGGGTAAGGCTATCCACATACTTTGTAGTCCCCGGGGGGGTGGATTGGATGGTGGTGGAGTGGACCAAAACCTCACTTGGAGGAGGGGGTGGGGGAGACACGTGGGATGGTTCAGCATTGGGCAGCGCGATGGGTGGTGTCCACCTTGGGAGACGGATTCGGCACTTGCCGGTATGGGTGTTGACATTGATGGGAGAGACTTTGAGGAGAGGCATTGTGAATCACCTACGGGGAGGGGGGATAGGAAAGAGAGGAGGAGTGCACGAGGAGAGGAAGATGAGTGTGTATTACAAATTATTACCGTTCGTGGAGAGAGGGAGTGCGAGACACCTACAGCAACGTTATTCCCATTTTCCCGGGAGTGTGGAAGCATGCGAAACGATGCAGGTAGGTCGACCTCCATTACATCAAGCCCGGCACTGGTTAGGAAATTGTGGACAGAGCCGTCGAAGAAGGCATCTACGGTGGAGAGAAATGATGAAAAATAAGATAGTAGGCCACCGGAGGGATCACCGATGGTTCATAGCTGCCACAAAATCTCCATCGTCTGTGTCATCTTTGTCTACCAAATTCACCGGACAGAAAGTAAAGTACATGGGATGGCACGAATTGGGCCACACATCTACATCAATGCCGTTGTTGTCCAAACCGGGAGTGTGGTAAAGGCGATCCATCACCTCTACAACATCTATTACCTACCACACGAGCCAACCATTTACAAAATGCTAGCTCCATCCACGTTCTATAGTACAAGTCCAAGACCAACTGTCTACGCTCCATTTACAATCCTACGCTCACACATTCGCTGGAAACGCCCATAAAAAAGTGACAAAATCCAGTTTGCACTTGGAGGATGTTTGCGGCGAGAATTCTTACATTGGAGAGCATCTCGAGCTGAAAATCATCCACATGCGTGACACGAAAACCCTCCTCTCCGGCATCACCATCTGCCAAAAGGTCCAAGCCATCCACCAAGAGCGTGGAGTCCATGCAATTGATGGTCGTGACATGTCCAACCTCTTCAGTGGCTATTGTAGTCACCATTTTTGAACAACAAGCTCGCATGGACTTGGAGATGTGGCTTGAGTGCTTAAAAAAACCTTCTTGATGATTGGGAAGATAGTACGGATTCCATGTTTAAGCATGTCGCGTTCCTCATCAATGTGAACTGCATCCGTGAATTCATGGTTGTGAATGTGGACCACACCCAAGTGTAGCTGGTATTTGCACCGCTCTACACATATGCTCCAAAGGATTTATAGGAGGTACATGTGTGTGAAAATGAAGGCCCAATATAGGTCATTGTAGTTATCACATCTTTCCTCGACAAGGAGATGCATCTCCTGCAAATCAGTTGGAAAAGCAAGACAAACGCCTACTATCTACGTAGCAAGCACAATGAGCACGCGCTGCGCCATCTCAGGTGACACTTCATGCACACACCCAATTACCACGTGAAAGTAGATACCACCACAGGGTGATTCTACATGAACTTGGAGCTGTAACATGAAATACAGGGACCAACATCTCTCCCCTAGCCATGAAAAACTACTTAGCATCTTGGATGTATGGCGACCTTATGCATGCAATCTTTTGAGCATGGGCCAGCAAAGGGTTTCCATGGATAGTGCTCCTGTACATCCTCGTAGGGCGTACCTCGAAGGTAGATTTGGAAATTGTGGAACTGTAACTTCCATTCATGGCGGAGGTGTCTACCATGAGCGGGGCCATGAACCCCGGCATGCAGCGGATCAACGATGTTGTCTTAGGCTAGCTTACGCACGAGTGGATACGGCTAGCATTGAACAAAGATATTTTCTGCAACACATGGCACTGTGGAAGGTTTACCATGGGCATTGACGTAACATTTGTATCCACGACATGCACAAACTACCTGAACTCAAGCAAGAGATGCAAGGTTTCTAGGAGAAGGATCTTCTTGCATAGTTGGTTTTTCTTTTTAAAAAAGAAGAGTGTCCATGTCTATCTTTGAGCCCTTCTAGGATTTTTTGCTTGCTCTCATACTATCTCTTTCTCTCTCGCTCACTCGCTCTCTTTTTCATGATGTTTGTCCACGTGATCTGCAAGCCATGGTGTCCGAAACCGGATGAAATCACCAAAAGTGAGTAAAAATAGACAAACTTGAGCCTGAGCACTGATCATTGAGCCTCTAGTATCCAACCTCCAAACATGTTCAGTGATGAACCAACAATTACTATACTCTTTATTTTGTAGCCCTAACAATTGTCTCATTGTAGCCGAATAAAAAAATCATTGTTTCTCAATGATAACTTAACAAAATAACATCAGGCAATAGATTATTTCTGAAAAAATTTGCATACACCATACACGCACAAACCATATCAAGTGTCGTATTCATGCTACTAGTTTTTCCTATCCCCATGACCCCGTGTTATCTTTGCTCCCTCCGTTTTCTTTCTAGCTGACACTCCCTTGTTGTAGCGCATGAACATTGTGACTGCAAGCCCTGGAGGAGTGAAAATGTCTGTGGTTCATTTGGTCGACCATCACACCATGATATCCTCTAGTCTTGCTCCACATGCTCACTATACCATTCATGTCCAAAAGACTTGGCGTTGTGATTGCACTGGAGCTTGTCCGACATGATGGGAGACGTTGGTGAAGGATTCTTCACATTCTTCTGGCAGCAGCATATATGCAAGCAGTGGCCCTTGGCGACGTAATCTAATTCCTCTTGTGATTCGTACTCTTGGGCCTTCTTGTAGAATCTCAACCCCTTTTACAGTTTTATAGGTTCGGATTATCTCCAACTTACGTATGGGTTTCTAGGGGAGCTTTACTGTGCATGCCGGTTGCTTGTCATTATGGGGTTACCTGGCCAAATGAATTCGGTTCCATGGTGAACAGCTGCCCTTGGTTTATGTCGAGAGGTCGGGCTCGATCCCCATGTGGCGGCCTGATATTGGCGTGCTTCACGCTCGACCGATGCCACTCTCATCAGCTCAAGATCTTTACCCTCTCCCGTTACTCATTGTTGCTAACCTTTCACAATTATAGCTAACACGAGTCCTTGAGTCATGATATGTGCCACATGGTGCTTCCTCAAAATCCTTTCTCTCTACTCTATTGCATCCATGGTTTTGAGTAACTAACACGATGAAGCTGAACTATTGGAAAACACCGGTCATTGTATGACTAGAACAAGAGTGAAGTGGTTTACCTCCACCTTACAACACAAGTACAGTGGAACAGATGTTATTTAACATATTTCGGTTCAACCAAAGGAAGAGTGGATTTGGGTATCCACGTCTGTACGTGCACAGGTAGGCCATACACCTAGCAAATGGTCTCACATGCAATATACTCCAAAGCACTAGAAAAATCACACACATCATCAAAGACTCCTTCCAAAACAGCGATGTAAAACAACCACAACAAGGATTGGGTACGTGTGATCTGACCACTTTGTCCTCTGCATCTCGCACACTATGTGTGCCTGG
The DNA here is from genome assembly GCA_023375785.1 of Penium margaritaceum. NCBI lineage: Eukaryota > Viridiplantae > Streptophyta > Zygnematophyceae > Desmidiales > Peniaceae > Penium > Penium margaritaceum. The sequence goes on along the minus strand of SZWC01002109.1, from coordinate 204,490 downwards.
TTGAATTGTTGTTTCATGTACTGTGCCGTGAATCATACAATGGATAACATTTTATTCGACCCCTTGCCTCCACACGAGCTTACGCCTCGTTCTCCCTCTCATGGGTCCACTGAAGATGTTGATGGGTACGACCTGTACGCCTATACAAAGAGTGTGTCGGTTAGAGAGCAAGGATATGTGGATGAAAACATTAAATCATGTATGAACACAAGAACATTAAGTCCCCATCATCCCCAACAAGGTACTTGTGAGCCTTTTCATATATTTGGAAAATCTCATCAAGTGCTCGGTTGAAATCGTTACATGTGAAGGCACAGGAAAGCTTCCACGTAATGTCTATTGTTTCCGTTCCCAGTTTTGACTTCACATTCTCCCGTGGGTGCTAACCACAAAAAGTGTGTATGGTACCTGGGGCAGTGGTATCCATGCAAAGTAACCACTGGACATGGATCCAACCATTGTGACGGGCTCCTGGGACCACACATGTGCAACAAAAGAGGTGGTTCTTGTCTTGCTCCATGAATGCCACTATGTAGGGATGAATCTTCTTCAACTGCGATTCACTAGCAGCACAAGGACAGAATATCGCAACAGCAATGTAGGCCGAGAAAAGAGCCCACGAGTGGTGCTCCTTGCCCATGAGATTAGCTAGGGCCTAATTCTCGGCCCGGTGAATTGCATGGTATGCGGAATTCTCCCCCCGTGCGAGCTTCCACAATATGCTGACGAAACTTGGAGGAGGTACATGGCTCCTTGGCCACAGTGGGCTTGATATGGAATGAAATCCACGTGACCTTCATCAACAGGTCACCCTTCGTGTTGTTCCTATTGTACTTGGAAAAAAAATGGTTACATTCCCGGTCTTCTTCTGCCACTGCTTCTTTTAAGTGCCACGTGTAGCCTGCTTGCCGCCATTGCGTACACTTGGCCTCTAGGTGTGTCAACTTGCCTTTGACAAATCACACGTCCATGCATGTGGATAAAACATCATGTACCACCTCGTGACATGCTTCCATCTTCCTAAATGCATTTGCACAGTGGAAGTTGGCGGACGTGTCCTTCCTGGGATGGTTCTTGGGCTTGGCCCCCTTTTGCTCAACAATGGCGTTCTGGGAGTTTGGCGGAGGAGGGCTCCGCTCGTCATCAAATGACCCCGCAATGAAGGGCATGAAATAAAATGCTAACAAGTGTAAACGATTAGCAACAAAACATACAACATCCAAAAAGACTATCATGTACCATACTTGGATGGACAAGCAAGTCCAATCTGGTCATAACAAATGCCACTGATATTTCCACGATAGCCACACACCCGTTGCTAGGGGATTGAATGGCTTGATGCGTGAGCCACCACCCAACCTCATCGGTTAGTGTTCTTCATGCTCGGGATAGCATAGAGTAAGGCACTCTTTGACCTGGAGGTGCTCAATCCAGCAAGACTCCCCGTAGCCATCGAAGAGAAACCGTTTGTGAACCCCTGGGAGACACAGGGTTCCTCCTCCTCGTCAACGTTGGCGATGGTTAATTTTGGGGGTACATAGAAGCGGAACAATGGAGGATCCATTGAACCCCCAATGGGTACAGCATGTTCCAACATGCATGTTAACATACATCGTAACCGCCTTCTAACGGTCATCTTCTTATCGATCATACCCACTTACTATAGTTGAGAACGAGCACAAGCGCCATGGTGAACGGGAACTCGGAGAGGGGGGATCCCAAGTGAGCCGACATACCTGTCGTGGCGTGCAAATGACACGTACTGTGAACTGAACAACCGCGATGGAGCTGGTCCAAGAAACCATGATGGAAATACCGTAGTTGACCATGTCATGCAACATGGTGAAGCTTTGAAGCATGTCACACGATACGGCTAGGATCACAAGCATCGGAAACATCCTAATAACAGTAAAATTCGTCTGTTTATTCAATAACATCAGGATATCTGCCCGGGTGTCCGTTGTCTAATGCATGGGACCGAGATGTTGGATGTGGTACCAAACATCATATATTTGCCAACGTGGCATGCGTGTAGCACCTCACACCACTATCCTATGTAGGGTGTAGACCCATTTGTTTTGACAAAACGTGAATTCTCCATCATGCACGTGCATGCTTTGTATTGCGGGTGCACTTCCAACGGGACGTTGTCATTTTACAAGGATGACAAAGGACAAAGGTCACCTAAAGTAAAACTCCCGGTATTATGTTATAGGAGTCAGCGACTACAATGAAGCCACTTGTGTTGGACTAGTCGGCCTTGGATTATGGGTAAAAGATATTAGCGATGAATTTGCACGTGTACCCTTCTGTTCACGTTGTCATATCTTGCACCTCATGCGGAAACAAAGCGAGGAAGGAATTGACTGAATCGGATAACATTGTGACTACAATATCCACTTTTGAAACAGCATGATGTACTTTCAGGTATATGTTCCTAAAAAGGTGGGCATCGCATACACAGTTAGCTTGTGTTTGCATTTTGTGGACATTGTGGTTAGCCATTAAAACGAGCAGATAATCCATGCTATCTGCAAGGAACACGGGTAATTGAACAGGAGGACGCTCGAAACCCCAGAAAAGAAGGGAATTATTCTGAATATTCAAATAGTTGTTTTACATACTAATTCTACACCATCAATATTTTCTTTGGACTGACGCATGTTTGTAAGGGTATGGCATATTCCATTTTCTCTAGGTGAAAAAATAGGTACTTTTCTTGTCACGGGGGTGGCATTGTGAACATTTGATGGATAGGACAAAAACTAGTAAGCCTGCTGGTGGAACATTCACAGTTATGATTTTGTCTTCAGCAACCGTACTTCTAGTGCATCTCTCGCATACGAAGAACCCAAAAATGAACATGGGTAACTTTCGTATGATAATCGTAGCCCACCATATGATGACCTTCAGATTTTTTGCCATTACTTCGATGGTGTTTTGGCTGTCCAAGACATGTATGAATTATGCAACAACACAGTGAACATTCCTAATACAACATAACACACAATAACCATAAATATGACTACTTTGAGATATGAATGCATGCTGACGCTGCGGAAGTGAAATAAATCCATGTTGTACACTCATTAGTAGTAGACACAAATTTAAAACACATGGTTTAATATAGCACATGCATAGTAAATCCTCTTCCTACATGAGAACAATGTAACGTGTGACTTTGCCACATCCAGGCCATCGGTATGGAGGTGGAGAATACAGGTCACAATATTACACAAGGAAATTTTGTCTGTGACTTTATGGGAGGCCACAATGACATTGGTAATTTCTACGGCATAAATAGAAGGAACTACGGTACACTTCATGCATGGGGGGATCGACTCTGAAGATAAGGTTAGTGAACATACATGTGAAGCAATGGTTTGGGTTTGAGAAAGTGGGTAGCCTGATAAATGTATAAGACAAACAAGGGTCAATTGTCCACCGCACTCGATAGTGAGCTAGAGTTTCAAATCCATGGCTCTCACGGCCAAGAGGCATTAGGTGGGCGACGAGAGGGCATGCAAAATCCAAGTATCTAGGACATGGTCTCAAGTTTGCATGGGTCATCCAACCATGTGGGGATGTCTGCGGTTTCTACTCGCAAGTCCCAATGAGCCCTGCTTGCAACCCATGCCTCCATACCCGAGCGAGGAGAGAGAGCTGGTGGGATGGGACTGGTTTGTATGCCTCCCCAAACCCCAACGTCATTCCAGCAATAACCCATCCATTTTCCGTCCATGTGAAGGCGTTGGTCTTGGTATGGCCATTAGCCTGTTCTTTGGGCGGGTCCTCAAAGGGAACGAACGCGGTGGTCGTCCGAACCCATTGTTTGTCTGTTGAATTGCTCTGGGTGGTGAGACAACAGTGATGGTAGTTTGCGTCCTTTGTACGTACAGTTATTCATATTATGCATGTCGAGTGCATTTGCTTGATGCATTACAGATTGGGTGGCTTCAACCAGATCCATGGCTGCCATGGTTCTAGACACTTGGCCTCGTACCCCACAAGGGCTTGGCCAAGGTCCATGCCATCTGTTCAGCTGTCATTTGAGATGTGGCATAAGGCACCTCATGGACACATAATTCCCTGTTGCGTGCTACATTACGCTCCCATTCTTCCTTTACTATGACCAATGCCCGGCGTGCCTCCGTAGGGTCATTATACTCCATCCACGAACTTCAATCCCATTCATCCACCCCTCCATTGCCATGTCGTCTAGCCCAGTGAGGGCGGGTCGACAATACCTGGTAAGATGTGTTATGTATTGAAGGAATTGAATGCAAGCTTCAGATGCACGTGTGTACCTTGTACTACGCCCAACGACAATGCAAACCGGTACATTATGTTGAATTTTGTTGGCCACTCACAGCTTTATGCCCTCTTTTCTCCCACACTCTGCACATACATGTATGGATAAAAATGATAATGGCTTTACCTGGGGAGGCGTCATGCGGACCCACCTTGACTGGAGCCTCTGGCGTCATGGAGCAGCTGCAGGACCCAGGGGTGGCCTCTGGCACATACATGGCCATTGCCTGAATTTCCATCATTCTGTGATGCGGTAGATGCTAGGGCTTGTACATTCTCACTGTCGTGTCCTGCATCATGCTTCCTTGCCTTGCGGGTTTCGGGAGGGTTGCATATTCTCTGGGTGCTGATCCTTAGGGGGCAACCATGCCGGTTTTGGCCGTGCACTGGTGAGTAGCCGCCCTCAGTTTAATCCGAGTGGTCGCGCTCGACCCCCGGGTGGCAGCACTTGCCCACCTGAGCGTGATGCTCGGTGTGGGTGCGTGCTCACCGGTGCTTAGCTCGCTCGCTCCCCCTCACTCTAACTGTCTTGGTGAGTGACTGAGTTCTATGGCAATTCTTTACCACATCCATGGCGTGTCTAGGGCTCAAACATGCTCACCCGTACCATCTCATACAATCCACCTAGGAAGCTTCCCGAATAACTACTGGTATCAGAGCGGTAGGGGTTGCCCCCTACAACTCGTCGATCCTGTAGCTGTGAGACGTCGAGAGGTCCTCGACAGCCATGCGGTGTTCTAGCACCGCTTACCTCTGTCGGGCGCGTAGTTTCTTCACCGCTGTTCATCTCCTTGCGAGCGAGTGGTGCCACTGTCACCACCTACCTGTTGTCAAGAGGCCTGTGCTCATCTTATGTGCATGGGCCTGCGGCAACTTCCGTCACCATAGCATTCTTGTGTAGCTCATCATATTCTGACTCCCTGCACTCCATCGCCCGTCTATTGGGGAGAGGGTCACACCCTGCTTCTTGGCGCGAGCTTGCATTCCTCTTACCACATCACACTTTCCGAAGCTCACGTGGCACTCTTGCCACAGCCGACGTCTACCACAATTGTCATCACTGGACACCGCAACACCAACAGCAACACAGCCGGTGCCTCTGTTCCCGCACCTTCATGGCAGCGACCCCAACGGCATTCACGGTCTGCACCTTATAGTTCCCACGTCACTGCCCTCCTTCACAAGGCAGAGGTATATGCTTTCCAGCCCAGCACCTTGGTGTGGACCACACTCTCCATCACTCTCTGCTTTGTCCACCTGCCTCTCCTGCTTTTACCTTACAACAGCACTCTCACACAGTCACTGTGCCGAACTCATTCCCTCAGCTTCGCATCATGCCACTCTCACACGGCATAATCCCGGTGCACAATGTGGTACTCTCATTGTACCCACACCTCTCATGGCTTCACCAACGGTCCCAACTCTCTCACACTGGATTCTCCTCCTCTCAACGTTCCGCCGGACAAGGAGCTAGACTCCCCGTGCATAGTAGCTCAGTACGCTGACCGTGAGTGGGAGGACCAACGCGATTTTGACAAACCTCCACCACCGATGACGACACTCCACTGAAGGTGCGCATGTTACACAACTCCTACTGGCGAGAGGAAGTTAACACAACAGGTGAGTGCGAACGGGAGGAGATAGACCGGCAAGTCTACACGCCGGATGACCTTCCACTGAGACATCAACGGCACCTCAGGTGCCTGTTATGATACCCGTTCTTTCCATCCACACCGACTCCATTGGCTTGGTTGGCACTATTCTTGATGCAGTTGCTGGTGCCGCCGCCACGTTCGCCGCCACAACTAGAGCCTGTCGTACCCCGACACAAATAGCAATCGGACGTACATCTCAGGCCTACGCCCACGTTACAACATCTCTCACACTGCTTGCAGATGCCACTGTAAACATCGCCACACAGGTCACTACAGTAGCAGCCTCTGTCGCCACAACAACTTCTATTGTAGCAAATGCCAAGTCCATTGCTGTTGGATCCATCCGTGCATCTACTGCCACAACAGTGCTGACTCCCACCTGCGCTCCCCAAGATATCACACCACACGTCACCATGGGTGTTCTTGTCGCATCAGCTTCAGCTGCGGTTGGTGGGGCCATGCTTACAGGAGTCATGTGCCTCACTGTGACAGGTATCGGGTGGGTGGCTGTACTTTTCTCCTCAGCCGCAGCCGTGGTTCCCCCCATCTTCACCCTTCTGTCTAGCCACTAGCTCGGTAAGCTTTGCATTGTATTGCTCTGTGTTACACTTCACTTCCTCTCATCCCTTTAGTACCCCGTCTGCCTGCATTCGCATTTGCGTCTTCTTATCATGTCAGGGCCAGAGGAGACTATAGAGGCTGCGTAGGCAGCTCTTACTGAGGTACATGCGGAGTGTTGTAAGGCTTAAGATGAGCTCCACCAGGGTCGTGAGGCACAACGTGAGCTAGTTGTTGCCGTAGCTACACTAGTCATTGAACGTCTTCGCACCATCGTAGGTCTCGCTACTGTCCTTCCTTCTATAGAGATAGCTTCGGCTGATTCTTCTACTCCTCCCAGTGATGGTGTCGCTAACTCCTCATCTCCCGCTCTCTCAGCAGCAACCGTCGCCTGCGCTCTTCTCCCAACTAGGCAGAAAGACTTCGAGACATCACCACCCCAGTTCACGTCCAAACTCACCTTCACCTCTTGGGAGATGCACTTCAGTGCCTAGGGTGAGCTTCTTTGGGAGTATTACTCCCTTACCAAGCCGCCATTCGTACCTCAGCTAGCTGAGGCTGCTTGTGCTGTGCGGGCCCTCATCAACGCAGTCCCTGAGAATCTCCTCGATGACATTGGTACATACAATGCAGATCCTACACGTGCCACCCCTGCTGATCCCGTTGGCGCCTATGCTCTCATTCCCCGCCGTAAAACCGTGACTGGGCATGCTGCCCAGAGTGCACTAACTGTCCACTTCAACACCCTGCAGATGCGGACGGACGAGACTGCAGATGCATATTGGGCACGTAGTCTGTGGTTGCTGTGAGACCTTGGCAAGACAGCTCTAGGCCCCCTCTCCGCCTGCCTCCCCATCGTTACTGGCCTTGTTTTCGAGCTTTCTTACCTCCATCTTCAAGTCTCTCAAGCAAAAATTGAGCACTTTGCTGTTGCTCTAGTCCCTGCTGAATCTCCACCCGGGATCGGTCCCCTCTTTGACTTCACTGTCTCACTGACTGGTGGAACGCCCTACAAAACAAGCGCATGCATTGCGCTACACTCGTTTTTGTCGTTGCTTCCTCATCCTCCTCTTCTACCGTTGCGCCTTCTTCCTCCTCCTCCTCCTCTCAGGCAGTAGCTCATCCCACTCAGGCAGGTTCTAGTAGGAAGGTGGTGGCTCCGGTCGTGGTGGTGGTCGTGGGGGTAAGGGACGTGAGGGTGGCTATGGTGGGAAGACTCCACTCTTGCACAGCCGATATCACCTGTTGGAACTGTGGCGCCACTGGACACTCTGTGTCGGAATGCCTGGCTCCCCGTGACGATGCACGTCTTGCATCCTCCATGTGTACTCATTGGGCGCGGACAGGTGTCACCACGTCCTCCGCCGTCACCACAGTGACTATTGAATCTTCCTCATCCTCCTCCTCTACTTTCGCGTTCTCCACCACTCTTGCTCCTCTCCACCCAACACCGCCTCTGGCCGGCTCATGGGGTTGGATCCCGCCACCACCTGGACCTCATCACTACAGTTCCTCGTCGTCTAACTACTGTGTGCCTCCCTAGGCCCGCGACAGTAGTCACTTCTCCGACCGCTCATCCAATCGCTCCTCAGACTGCTCCTCTGAGTGCCATGATGAGGAGCGCGCCCTCGAGCGTCGGCTAGTAGACTTGCTTCACCTTCATTCTCAGGGAGGTAAGAGTGTGAGTGGCCAGTCGCGTGTGTCTGTTTGTGAGTCCGACGCCACCCTTCGTGGTTTTGCGTTTGGTGGTGTCCAAGGGGTATTGCTAGATGATCGTGACTGGATTGAGGAGTGGCAGTCTCACACGTTCCCCACTCGTCTTGGTATCCCGTCTCCTTCTCCTCCCGTGGTACCGTTGCTGTCTGTCTCGTTATCCCATCCACTCGCACATCCCCAAGTCTTTGGATCATTAACTCTGGGGCCACGCATCACATGACTTCATGTCGGTTGTTGCTCGTGTCCCTTGGGCCAGTGGAGTCCGTCCGCTCTGTGCGCATTGGCTCCGGCCAGCTTCTCCCAGTCCAAGGTGTTGGTGTCGTTCGCTTTGTCGGTCCTGGGGGCACTTTCTACTTGCCCAATGTACTTTATGTGACCTTCCTTGAAGTCAGCCTTCTCTCTACGACCACCCTTGACAACCAGGGCATGGAATCCTCATCCAGCCGTGGCTTGGCCTCCATTTCTCTTTGCTCGTCTGGCCGTGTTGTTCTTCACGGTGTGCGCTGTGATCGTCTGTTTCGTGTGCCTCTTACGTTGCCATCGTCTTCCGCTACATCTGCACTTGTTCACATCGCACAATTGTTGTCTCCAACTCATGCTGACATGCTGCATCGTCACCTCTGTCACATTCACACTGCCGCCATCCAGCGCCTTCTTTGCCTCCGGCCAGCCTACGGCCTTGACCCTGCCACATTTACACATCCGTGCCCCTCCTCCTATCTGGACTATGCCAGTGGCAAAATGCACCGCTCCCCATTCTCTGCTGCTGAGTCTAGCACATCTCATCCTCTTGACCTTGTCCACGCTGATGTCATGGGTCCCTTGCCGCAGGACTTCCTTGGTGGCCTTGACTGTTATGTCCTGTGTCTAACGAGTGATTTCTCTCGCTACTGCTGGGTCTTTGTCCTTCCCCACGAAAGTAATGTCACTGATATTCTTGATTCCTGGCTCCCTCGGGCTAAGCGTGCTTGCCTCCGCTCGTTGCGCGTCTTTCACAACGACCGGGGCGAAAAATTCTTTGGTCCCTTCTCTTGCTTTCTTGAGTCTCAAGGTGTTCGGATTGAGTCCTCTGTCCCACATATTCCACGGCGGAACGGTGTGCATAAGCATTGGAACCACACCCTTGCCGATGGTGTTCGCTCCCTTCTCTCTGCCTCTGGGCAGTCCCCCTTGTTTGCCTTTGAAGCCATGTCCTACATGACTTGGGTCTGCAATCGGGTTCCTCATGGCCCTCTCCCCCACTATGTCATGCCTTTCAAACGCTGGGATGGCCGTCGTGCCGACCTCCACCTTGCCCGCGTCTGGGGGTGTCTTGCCTCTGTTTGGGTCCCAGCGGACCAACGGGATGGAAAATTGTCTCCCCATGGTCGCTTGTCTGTCTTTCTCAGTGTCTCCACATTCTCCAAGGCTTGGCACTTTTTGGATCCTTCACGCTATCATGTCATCGAGTCTCGTGATGCTCTGTTCTTTAAACACTTAATTGAGCGCGATTCTCCTCGTTTTGGTGGGAATCTCTCTCCGCCCCCCCGGAGTGGAGGTGGTCCTCATCCCTTTGGACCGTCTGTTCTCTCCTCCGTGCGTCCCTCGATTCCCCCTCTCTCCGCCAGACCCCTCGGCTCGGAGCCCTCCTTGGGACCTCCTTCTCCCGCCCCCATTGTGCCTTTGGCCTACTCTCCGCCTGTGGAGTCCCCTGTCTCCTCTTATTCGGACTCTCTTGAGTACCCTACTTGCTCATCCTCGACCTCTGCCTTGTCCTCTGCCTCTGAACCTATTGCCACGTCTGCACCACTTCCTTCTCTCTCCGAACCCTCTGTACTAGCTGACTCTCCTTCTCTGGCCTCTATGAATCCGCGCTCTGCTGTCCCCTCTGCAACAACACGGGTCTTGTCTGTTTCCCTAGTCTCACCCTACACTCATGGTGGTCGTCTCGGGGCACTTCCTTCTCAGTCGCACCTTGATGTCTCTGGTGACCCTGGTCTCCATACTCTTGGTCTTGCAACCTCATCATTGTCAGCGGCTGCCTCCGTGGTAAACCCCGGCATAGCACTTGGCTACTCTCTCATTGAACAAGAGTTTTACTCAACTCTTTCCTCATCTTTAGCTGGGTATGTGACCTCGTGTTTTGCTTCTCCTGGTCTCTCTCCTCTTCCATCCAAACCGTTAACTGTATAGGCAGCACGCACGGCCTCTGATTCCCCTTTGTGGGACCAGGCCATGAAAGCCGAGCTCGACACACTGTCTGAGCATGCCGTTTACGAGCTCGTGGACCTCCCACCGGCCCGCTAGGCGATTGTAGCCAAGTGGGTGTACCGTCGCAAGCTAAACCCCGACAACAAAGTTGAATGGTTCAAGGCTCGCCTCACTGCCAAAGGATTCTCTCAAATCCTTGGTTTTGACTTTGACGATATCTTTGCCCCAATCGACTGCTACACCATAGCCATAGCTCTTCTCGGCCTGGTTGCTTAGCATGAGTGGGAGCTTGAGCAGATGGATGCTAACAATGTCTTTCTTAATGGTAAGTTGGACGAGGGGATCTACATTGTCCAACCGCCCGGCTTCTCTGATAACAGAAGCTGGGTGTGGCGTCTGCGCAAGGCTCTCTTTGGCCTGAAGCAGTCCCCACGCTGTTGGAACCAATAAATTACCGCCACCCTAGAAAAGGGAGGCTTCCGAAGCAGTGCTGTGGATCCTACTTTGTTCCTCAGTCCTCCCACCAAGCCACTTGTCGCCATCCTTGTATATGTGGATGACCACCTCATTTGCCTCCCCTGACGCCGCATCTGTTGCGATTGCAAAGTCCTTGCTCCAAGCGGCATACAAGATGAAGGAACTTGGTCCGGCTCGTGCTTTCTTGGGCATGGAGTTGGAGCGTGATCGCATCTGTCGTACCTTGCACGTTCACCAAGCTGCACATGTACGCAGCTTGGGGGAGCGCTTCGGACCTCTTCTCACAGCAGTACCCACAGCGTCCACACCCATGATACCCACTGGCCAGTCCCTACTGAAGTCTCTGGAGCTCCAACGTTGGGGGAGATGGTCGATGTGACCGACTACCTCCGGATCATTGACTCCCTGCAGTTCCCTGCCACCACCACGCGTGTTGATGTTGCGTTTGCTGTGAACTTCTTGTCCGAGTCCTCCCAGTGCCCCCGTGAGCGACATCTTGAGGCTGCACTGTAGGTAGTGCGCCATGCCCTGTCCACCCCTCGTGTTGGGCTGTTCTTTCGTGCAAAGCCCTCAGTCGTGGTGGACGGCTTTACAGACAGTGACTAGGCACATGATTCTGACACACACAACCAAACTGGATACATCTTCTTAGTTGGTGGAACTGCAGTCTCCTGGAAAAGTGGCAAACAAGGGTGTGTTGCTCGCAACACCGCTGAGGCTGAGTATGTTGCACTTGGCGCAGGCACATGTGAGGCTGTCTTGCTATGTCGTCTGCTACAACAGTTGCGTATTCCCATCCGTTGCATCACTCTGCGTTGTGGCAACCAAAGCACAAAGGCCATTGTCGAGAACAGTGGCATGCATCACTCACGCACCAGGCATATCAACGTGGAGCATCATTTTGTTCGCGAGTGCATTGCTACTGGCATTGTCCAAGTTGTTTGGATGGATACACGATCTTAGAGAATGGACTTCCTCACTAAGGCCCCCAGTCGAAATGTCTTGAAAGGTGTTCACTCTGTTGGCCTCATGTGTATGCATGATCCAGGTTGATTTATTATGGTGCATCTCTGTTGCTTCTGTCCATCTCCTCTTGTCGTTCTCTTCATGTGTGAGGGTTGCTTGCCTGCGGGTCATGGGGGAGTGTTGAAGTTTGTTGACCACCCACAACTCTATGCCCTCTTGTCTCCCACACTCTGCACACACATGTACTGATTAAAACGACAATGGCCTTACCTGGGGAGGCGTCACGAGGGCCCACCTTGACTGGAGCCTCTGGCGTCATGGAGCAGCGGCACGACCCATGATTGCCCTCTAGCACATACATGGCCATTGCCTGAATTCCCATTATTCTGTGATGCTGTAGATGCTAAGGCTCGTACACTCTCACCGTCGTGTCCTGCATCATGCTTCCTTGCCTTAAGTGTTTTGGGGGGGTTGCATATTCTTATCCGGGTGCTGATCCTTAGGGGGGCACCGTGCCGGTTTTGGACTTGCACTGGAGAGTAGCCGCCCTCGGTTTAATCCGAGTGGTCGAGCTCGACCCCGGGTGGCGGCACTTGCCCATCCGAGGGTGATGCTCGGTGTGGGTGCGTGCTCACTGGTGCTTAGCTCGCTCGCTCCCCCTCGCTCTAACTGTCTTGGTGAGTGATTAAGTTCCATGGCAATTCTTTACCACATCCATGGCGTGCCTAGGGCTCTCACATGCTCACCCGTCTTGTCCCACACAATCCACCTAGGAAGCTTCCTGAATAACTACAAATTATATCAGTTTTATAGTTGAACGGGTGTGTCTCCGTGGCCGAATTTCAAAGTGCAAACCATGTACAAGTGGTCGTCGTATAGGTCGTCAAATGTGTAACATTGAAGACGACTCGTAAGTGACAATAGACGAGCAACGTATAGAACGGTCCGTGATTGGCTATGTAGATCGCGGATGAGGGGTATCCATTGCTAGAAAATAGTTGGCATAAGTTGATCCACCGAGCACAAACTTGTGTGCATTTGTTTGGAGAAATGAATATGATGTCAGCGGTCGTCGGCCGTTGGGCTACAATCTGCTTGCGTGGCATGCCACGTAGCGCGATGGTAGTACATTTTCCACTGAAGATAATTGTTCCATTATGGGGCTCCTTTTGCATATTTTGTGTTTTTTTTTGTCATGGCCCCTACCTGAATCCAAACGGGTATCAGAATCATGTCATGTTCTCCTCCGGGCGCTTATTTCTTAAACGTTGTGCTGAGTGCGCATTGATGATAATCAGTGGGCCTCCTAGTATTTTTCTCATTGGAGTGGCTGATGTTATCAACGGTGCAGGTTATCCATGGTTCAAGTTATAAACCGTGGATAACCTGCTCAAAACATTTTCTAGAGGTGGGTAAAAACGAATTGGAACCTTGAATATTAGCATACCGCCCGCTCATCCAAATTGTAAGAGAATCAATAAATCAATGGTGGAGGAGTGGTTATTTCCATGGCCCACATCTGATATGTAAGTGTAACTGTAACGTTAAGGGAGTGGTGAGGGTTGAGCTGGAAATCGATCAGTAATGTATCAGGGCTGGCCAAACTGATTTGACTAGTGAGGACCATACACTAGAGGAGGAGGATAGCAATCTTGTGAAATGCCTTTTTCATCGGGCGATCGCGTCTGAATCCCGGTTCTCGCCGGAGGCCACTGCAGCCTCTGGGGCATGCTCGGGCCTGAAGTCCGCTAGAGGGCCTCCCTTAACTCGAACGTTCAAACCACGAAACTAGTCCACGTAGGAGGGTGTTCCGGCGGACACACACCCCCTTGTGCTGCCCGGGAGTGAAATTTTGAGAGGCACTCTTGCTGGGTGGAGTCGTGGGTTACGTGCCTCTGGATACGTGCAGACTGAACCCCTCAGCTGGCCCGACGGCGGCTCAGCGCCGTCGGATGTGCCTTGAAACCGGGGAAGCCTCCCTCTAGTGCTGGGCCTTCGATGGGGCACTTCGGGTTTGCTCGCTGTGCCGCCTCCCAACTTTTCGCAGAGTGAATAGCCCTCTAGCGAGTATGGTCACCGGCAAGTCATCGCTAGGGTAGACGTTGCGGTTGATTTCGCAGGGTCAGCTGTTGCCGCAGGAAAAATATCGCCACCGGAGCTACGATCAGAGTCGGTGCGCCCCTCCTCTGCTCCGAGGGTTTCAGTAAGCCCAGACGTAACTGAAGATGCGTCTCTGTAACCCTACACTAGTGTTGAGGAGCTATCACTGTCAGTTACACTGTTCGAAGTTGGTCTGCCAGCTCTAGCCAGCCTTCTGTTGAGACAGCACGTCGTCGCGTCTACCAGCTGACTTCAGAAGCCGTCTGTCTTTCCTTGTCGGCCATGGCGACTGACGCCGCCATCATCAAGCGGCTCCGCCAAATTCTCAACGTTTCGGACCTGAACGTGACAACTGAGAAATCCATCCGCCTGCAGCTGGAGAGCGAGTTCAGCATTGACCTTAGTGACCGCAAGAAGTTTCTGAGAGAGCAGATTCAGAGCTACCTGAGCAAGCGGCAGGAGAAAGAAGAGGCTGCTGCCGCGAAGAAAAAAGCGAAGGCCAAAGAACGCAGAGCGAAGAAGCGCGCTGGCCAAGACGAGCCTCAGGATGGGTATGGATTTGTTGGGCGACTGTCGTCATGTCTCTGTACCGCTTTCTCCTAGCCCCTCACTAGGTTTTCTGCTTCGACCTGCCAGGGAAGAGAAGAAAAAGCGAGGAGGTGGTGGGCTCATGAAGGTTTGCGCTCTGTCCGAGGAGCTTGCCGCGTTTCTTGGAGTATCGGAGCTCCCGCGAACAGAGGTCAGTTGCGCTCGGTTCCTCCGTTGTCAGTATGGTCTCGAGTTTGTTGTCTTATCGAGTCTGACCACTGTCCCGTTGTTCAGGTTGTCAAGGGTATCTGGAACTACATTAGGGAGCACAATCTGCAAGACCCGACAAACAAGCGGCGAATCAACTGCGACGCCACACTCCAGAGGCTCCTCGGAACTGACTCAACAGACATGTTTCAACTAAACCGGCTGCTTACGGTTCACATCCGTACTATTCCCGGGCCTGAAGGTGCATAGTCAGACGCTTTCCTTGATGGCCTTTCGTTGGTACTGTTTTGCTTTGGGAAAGATGCTTACTCCTTCCTTTTTTCTGAACAGGTGAGACGCCCGCGAAGAAGCCGAAGGGGGAAGGTGGGGGCAAGGGCGGCGGTTTTTCGCAACCGTTGCCGCTGTCAGATGCTCTGTGCAGGTTTCTCAACACTGGCGAGACTGCCCTCGCAAGATCAGAGGTGGTGAAACGGGTCTGGGCGTACATCAAGGAGCACAATCTCCAGGCAAGTTGCATGACCTCTTGAATGTGCTGCCATTTTACTCCTAACAAGGGTCATACAAGACCTGAGCTCGTTTTCGTTCGTCCCTCTTTCTTGCAGGATCCAAGCGACAGGAGAAACATCATTTGCGACGCCGCAATGGCAGAGCTCTTTGGTGTGTCAAATTTCAATGGTTTTGGCATGACGAAGCTACTTTCTCCACATTTCGGGAAAGCTTCTGATCTTCCTGCTGCCCAAGGTGATGAGCAAGGGGAACATGATGACATGGGGCAGCATGAGCTTGCTGGGCCAGAGGATGATGGGACGCACCACCACCCTGTCCAACATGAGTATGCTGGTGTTCACCATGAAGTTCATGAGGGGCACCATCCTCATGGTGGTGAGGAATACGGTGATGAAGGCGGTGAGATTGAAGATGAGGAATTCGCAGAGTAACACAGGATTCTGGGGTTCTGGTAGCTGTTGTGTTTTCCACCCTCCATATCATAGGGGGCTTGCCTACTGCTTGGTGCTGAATGGGCACCAAGGGTTTGGTCGTATTGATGTGAAATGCAAGTGAAGCCTTTCACCAGTTAAATGTTTCATAGCTGTGGAAGGGCAAGGATGAGGCGGGAAGCTGGGATGTCCTGTTCCTGGCGTTAACTTGCCAGAGGGAAACTTCAGTGTGTGCTATTCCAGTGAGGTTTCTGGGAGGTAAGCAGACTGAGAAAACTTAGTGTGAAAATATAGACAAGAATCCAGGATGGGTAATGTCATCACGTTGTAAATCAATTGAATAGCAAGGTAGAGGTGGTCAGGAAATTTCACATGTACTGGAAGATGAGCAAAATTCTTCACAAGCACTGGGGGAGGTGTCCTAAATACAGCGGCAAACTTTCAGAGAAGGAATGTTGCTTGTACATGGTAATTTTTGTACTGTTGTGTAATTCGAGTAATACCCACTCAAAATGTCACAGAATTCGGGTAGCTGCCAGTCTAATGCACAACATACAGGAATATGTTTGTCCATGCTACAAGGAATAAAGAGATTGAAAGATAGGGCGACAAATCAAAAGCACAGCATTGGCGTAATACTTACTGATGACAGTTCATGTTTAAACCAGAAGATGTATGTTCCACAACCCTCACTGTGGCAGCATTGGCAGCATATCTGATGACAACCATTCAAGAAATAATCCCAACTTGGAAAATATAGACAACTGATGAATAGACACCAGTAATGCCTAGGAGCACAGAGAAACTTGATTGGCGCACACCTCCCCCCTTGAGTTCTGGACCACATGAAGGGAAACTCTTGTCTCCAGTGTCACACATAAATACGAGCTGGCAGCTTGGCTGCTGACCACTGAAGCGTGTATTGCGGCGCAAACTAGGGTCAGCAAGCGTGCGGTCCACCTTTGTACGCCTCGATTAGTTTTGACGCGTGCAGGCGCGACGTGGGAACCTCCGAGCACCCTAGCTGGCGTAGAAAACTCAGCTGCACCAACTGAGTCACTAAAAATCTCAGTTGCAGCAAGCGTGTCGAGTAAAACTCAACTGCAGCAAATGAGTCGAGCGAGAATCCAGCTGCAGCAAACAAATCAACTAAATTCCCAACTGTAGCAAATGTTTTTGTATCCCATAAGAGGTTGCATAGGTTGCGCACAGTGCATCAGCTTGCTACGCTTGGCTGTGAACAGTATGAGTGCCACTCGCACACAACCACACCTGCAAGACCTGCCGACTGCAGCGCTCCCTCCTCGTCTTCCCCCTGCCCACCCACCCCTCTGCTTCAATCCCTTCTCTCTGCTCTCTGCTCTCCTTCCCTCTCTTCCCATCGGCAAACCGGAACTACACTCCCACACAGGAGGGCGCACCTGTTTGTCGGTGGGCGCTGCAGATGCCATCATGCGCTCCGAGCCCCGCTGCTGAAACAGCTCCTGCTCCGTCGCACAACATGGCACGTCGAGAAATGGAATGAGGGATCCGTAAGGACTGGATCAGCCACAGAAAGGATGAGGGGAGACTTCCCACACCAGCGAAAGGAACAGGAGAAGCAAGAGCACACACAACAAAGGAAGGAAGGAGGCGTACCTGGGCCTCGTT
>SZWC01002109.1:123011-139728 GCA_023375785.1 Penium margaritaceum | reverse complement strand
ACTCTCTCTCTCTCTCTCCATCTTGCTCTCTCTCTCTCTCTATATATATATATCTCCCTCTCACACTCTCCCTCTCTCTCCCTCTCCCTCTCCCTCCCTCTCTCTCTCTCTCTCTCTCTCTCTCTCCCCCTCTCTCCCTCCACCCCCCCTTCCTTGTCCTTGCTTGCTTTCCCTAGCAAGGACGGACGAGCGGCCTTCCATTCTCTCTGCCTCCACATGAGCATTCCCGTTCATCGATGGCCATTTGCTGGCGGACATCCTTTCATCTCGCCCGCTGCGAGCTGATTAGTGGCCAAAGCGTGCAAGCCGGACAACTCTCATGATGGCGAGGGGTGGCCGCTCCAGCCTCTTACTTCTCAGAGGGATGACGGTTGAACCGACCATTCTACTACATTCCTTTCCGCATTTTGCAAATTTTTTCCTTTCATGAACAAAAGGGAGGAGTTTGTGACAGTGAAGCACCAATAATATGGAAGAAAATACACAGATTTCAGTCACAAGCCAAGTCATGTACACGTGCATCATTGACCGAAGTTACAGCTTGTAGGTGATTACGACAAGCGACATCCTTCCTTGGGACAGGGCATCTCCGCAACAGCCACGTTGGCCTTCCCCAAACTACAATGCGATGTATCCATGAAATTTCGCAGTGGGAGCAATTTTCAATTCAATTGCATTCAAACGATACAACCTGGCAATCTAATTGGTGCAAGCTACGAGTTCACTCCAACTCGGGTTGACCGTCCCAATGAGAAAACGAGATTTGGGCTCCCATGATTTGTCCTCTAGGCTCACAATTGGCCCAATGAACCATCTATTAGAAAAGTTACAAGTAACAGATGAACAGTTCCTTCAGCCGTGTATGGAGCAAGCAGGCTAACATGAGATATGTCATGCATCTACCTACTCGACAGAAGTAGCAATCAATAGATCACAGGCCCGATCAGTGGAGCGATGGAATAGAACTCATTCTAGAAGCAATGATCGGTGTAAGTTTTTTGTGCCAAAGGAAAATTCAGTCAGATGTTGGTGCCAAGCAACACCTTGTCATTGATGCCATGTAAGGCCTCACGGTTGGTTTTATCGACATATGCCTTTTTTCATTAGCAAGTCACTTGAAGGTGATCATTTGTCTCATGTCGGAAGGCATTTCGCGAGCTTTACAATGACTTGAGCAGAAGGAAAATGTCCCTCTTCGCTCTTACATTTCACCAATAAAGAGGGCACCACTATATGTTGAGCAGTGTTCAACACAGGCGATGTGAACTACATAGACTCGGTGACTTGGTTTTCTCACCAAAAACCTTGGCGGAGTAAGGAATTCATCCAATTTGTCCATGGCAAGGTCCACGTACATGTGTAACGTAAAATCATGGGTGTATTTTTGCATGTTTTCTCACAAGTTTGAGATTGGAATATAGCGGATATGCCACACTCGCATTTGATGTACTCCACCTTCTGAGAGAACATAGTAGAAAAGAACCTATTTTCTTTGAAAACAACATAAAATGGAAGATTTTTATACCTAAAACGTGGTAAAAAATAAATACGAATGGTCGATCGTGTGTTTATATTTGTGCTTGTGGGAAGTGAAGTGTGCCATATTCATAGAAAAATATAAAAATGTGCGCAACCACTAATATTGCATTGTGCCTAGGAGTCGTATATACAGGTTTAGTTACCAAGTCCATGCTCATACACTCCCACGAAGTTCTTGGAATGGAGAGTTTTTGGAAGAGTCCAACCATCCTCTTTTTATGAGATTCATTCTACAGACATGGGTCACATGTCATACAGTGGTTACGGACATAAACACTCCATCTTGGCCACCAACAGTGCTGTGACATTGCTTGCCTGTCTTTTGCGGTTCCAAGAGTCCTACTCTTAGCGGGTCATGCTATTTACATATTATCCTTTCTCAAAGATCTCTCAAGTTCAGTACACGAACATGCTATCCATGTCAGTAGATTCGAATAACTTCCACTCGTCCATGATTTTCAAGCTTCCTTAACAAAGATATTCACATAGTGTTCCATGTTGTTTCCATTTACAAAATCATTGTAGTGGGTTATATTTTTGGGTGGATCATGCATGGGTGAGGTGGGATGCTGGTGCCAACGTAATCACTGATGCAATGGACATGAAATACCCACTAGTTTCAGTGGTTGATTTTGTCTCCAGTAGTAATCGGCGTAGTGGATCGGCCACTTGATTAGCCTTTGTTGATTTCAGCTCGTGTCTTCTGATGTAATCCTGGTTAGCGGTACTACCAAAGACGAATTCCCTTCTATGAATTGGCGGGTAAGATTTTAGGCCAAGAAAGGACCAAATTCCTACTGTTATGAAGGTGTGGCCAATCCACGTCAATTATGCGTTTTTTGTGGATCTGCACAGTTGTATTCTTTCATGATTATATGTCCAACGTATTCAACATCGACTTGTACAAGCTTGCACTTTCTCACTTTGTACAAACCTTTGTTTCCTAAAGAATTGCAAAGAATCATTCTCAATGTTTTGTACAAAATTCTGTTGGTTATGTAGAAAACCAACTACATTCCAAGAAATCAAGATTAACTGGCCGAGTTGCTTTCTCAACTTTTGTTCGAAAAAGAATTTCTGTCCTTGGGGAACTAGTCAAAGAGGTCATGAATACGTGGTAAGGGGATTCGATTATTCATCATTGATTTTCCAATTTTATGCACTCTATGCACGTGCATATACAAGCATCCATTTCATTATGAAAATGATTGGTACAATATGCTGCAAGCAACTCGACTTGTTGTAATGGAAGAGGCCGTAACCTCCAGCACCTGCTCTGAAGTCGTCGTCGGAGTTCGCAGAATGGCATTCTTCGTCTGCGTCAGGGATTTACCCTCTTCGCAGGACTAAGGGGCAATCATCTTCAATGACCCAGAGCAGGGAGACTCAAACATTTTGAGTCTCCGGAGGTCCATTTCCGTTCTTAACCTTATCCCTGGTTTTGGGCCGAAATGGGGGGGTTTTACCTCAAACTCGTTTGTTGGTACGTATTTTTCCATGATTTTATGTCGAAGTTGGTCGCAAACTAACTTTGATATACGTTTTTGACCTTCTGGAGCAAAATCATCACGTGCAAGGCATGCCGTTGATTTTGCGCCACGATCTCTCGTCTCTCGTCTGCCATCCCCCTCCCTTATCCTCGCTCCCTCTCTTACAAGGAGGACAAGCAGGGGCGAGGGCACGAGGCAACGAGGCCTCACCCTTGAGGCCCTCGCGACCCCGTAGCCGTCGGTCGGGTTTAGGCTGCAATTGGCGGCTGGCGGCTGGCCGGTTGTTGGCTGGCCGGTCACTTGGCTGGTTGTAGGCCGTCCAGCCGGCCGGCAGCCAGCGAAGTGCTGACCGTCGGCCAGTCCTCACTGACGCGAGGGGTGGTGGGCAACCACCCCCCGCTTCAACGAGGAGGGAGGGAAAAATTGATCCTCCCGCTACATTCCTCTCCACTTATTATGAACTGTCTCAGTTCATGAACAACAAACTAGATTGTGAGATAGTGAGTCATCAACATTGTGAAGGAAAATTAGTAACTTTAATCACCAGCAAAACATTACAAAGTGCCTGAAACTTGGACTTAAGCTACAACATTTCGGTCGGCACGGCTAGCGGCTTCACCCCTTCAGGCTAGAGCGTCCGCGTGACAACCATGTTGGGTGTCCTCGACCTCCTATGGTTGTATTCCATGATTGCCGCCCTGCGGGAATGTTGTTCACATATTCTGATTTTAGGTGGTTCTCCCTGACACGTGTCAATCTGTGCGAGCTGCCAGCTCACTCCAATATGCATTGACCACCCTTGTGGGCAACCGAGATTCATGCTCCCATGAGTTATGTTCAGGTCCAAACCCGACCCAATGAACATGGTATTCCCTAACAACCTGCAACCGGAGAGTACGCTCTTGGTGCTAGAGTAGACAAAGAACCTCGTATTGGCCGTTTGCAACAACCTTTGTATGTGGTGGCTGAACGATCCCCTCTACTATGTATGGGACCAAGAGGCTCACATAAAACACGTCATGTATCTTAATACTCGATGGAAGCAGCAATCGATATGCCACTGGCCCCATGCGTGCAACGATGGGAAATGGCCCAATCCACTTTGGTAGATGTTTTTGCACCCCTGGCGACTTCACCCGAAGGTTCTTAGTGATAAGGAGCACGACGAATTTTGTCGGCATATGCCTTTTGTCGTTGGGGATCAACTTGAAGGTGACCCTTTGCCTATTGTAAAAAGAAGTCTATGCGCTCGGTGAAGGCTTGAGTAGAAGGAACCTGTCCTCTTGTGCTCCCACTCTTCACCAATGAAGAGGGCAACACTGGATGCGGCTCACTCTTCAACACAAACGGTGTGAACTCTATAGACTCATTCACCAAGTTATTCACCGCAAACTCTACCAGTGCTAGGAATTTGTCCCAGTAATTCATGGCAGGATCTACGTACATACGGAGCAATTGTTCCACAGTGCGGTTCATGCACTCCGTTTGTCCATTATTTTGAGGACGGAACGATGTCGATATTTGTGAATCGCTGCCAAAGTACTCATGCATCTTTTGCCATAACGTACTAGCAAATTTCCTATCTCGATCGAAGATAATACGCAATGGCAAGCCATGGTACTTTATGACACCCTCAAAGAAGAGACGAGCGGTCTCCTCTGTACTCGCATCAGTGGCTGTAGGAATTAAGTGTGTCATCTTTGTCAAAAGATCCACAACCACTAGTATTGTGTCGTGGCCACGAGCCGTGTCCGGAAGACCAGTAATGATGTCCACGCTGACGCACTCCCATGGATTCCCAGGAATGGGAAGCTGTTGGAGAAGTATAGTAGGCTTCTTGTTACTAGCCTTATTCTGATGACATGGGTCGCACGTCATGCAATACTTCCAGACATAGAAACTCCGTCCTGGCCACCAATAGTTGTCCGAGAGTGCCTGTCCGGTCTTTCGAGGTCCCACATGGCCTACGAACAGTGGGTCGTGCAGCTGAGAGATGATCTTTGCTCAAATGTCTCTCTCAACTTGTTCTCCATGCCAAAAGATTCCAGCGCCTCATCGCAATCCGTACTTGTCTAGGTTTTGAGAGTCTTAATACCAAGAATCCACATATTATCCCATCCAGATCTGTTGACAAAACCGTTGTAGTGGATAATCTCTCAAGGTGGTTGCCGCCGAGGTGCAGAGGGCTCTGGTGTTTTCACGTTTGCTATCACAATGGCCATAAAACACCCACCGGCCCCGGTGGTTGCTTTAATGTCCACGGGCTGTTGAATTAGTGGATTGGCCACATTGANTACTTGTCTAGGTTTTGAGAGTCTTAATACCAAGAATCCACATATTATCCCATCCAGATCTGTTGACAAAACCGTTGTAGTGGATACTCTCTCAAGGTGGTTGCCGCCGAGGTGCAGAGGGCTCTGGTGTTTTCACGTTTGCTATCACAATGGCCATAAAACACCCACCGGCCCCGGTGGTTGCTTTAATGTCCACGGGCTGTTGAATTAGTGGATTGGCCACATTGATGTGTCCTAGCCGATATTGCCATGTGAACAAGAATCAGCACAGGTATTGGCTCCAACACACTTTTTCGTTTTGATAGGTTCACTTGCGTTTGGAAAAAACACCAATAGGTTATGGTCGGTTACGACCGTCAGACCCCCTTCAGTACCCTCAAGGTAGCGACGCCACATCTTGAAAGCGTGTACCACCGCAAGGAGCTCTTGATCCCCGGTCGTGTACCGCGTTATCGCGGGGATGAGCTGCCGGCTCTCATACGCAACTGGGTGACCATTCTATGTGAGGAAAACTCTGAGACCTACTACCAACGCATCACATCGAACCTCCCACGATTGCGATGAATCTCTGAGAGCTAGGACAGACGCTGTGGATAGAAGCACTTTGACTTTGAGAAAGGCGTTTTCGCAATCAGATGCCCATCCCCAACGTATGCCTTTTTGCATGAGCTTGGTTAGCGGTGCTATCGGGGTGGAATACCCTTGTATAAACTGTCAAAAGTAGTTTGCAAGGCCGAGGAAAGACCGGATCTGTAAGACATGTTCTGGGCGTGGCCAGTCCACCACGGCTTGGATCTTTCGTGGGTCAACACGGATGCCATCCCTTCCGACGATGTATCCAAGGTTTTCGAGCTCATCTTGTACAAATCTGTACTTGCTCACTTTTGCATAGAACTTCTGTTTCAAAAGCATTGCGAGGATTTCAAGCATATGTTCTATGTGCTCTTCCATTGATTTGGAGAAAGCCAGGATGTCATCTAGGCAAACCAAGAAAAATAGACTAAGTTGCCTAGCAAACGTTTGGTTCATTTCTCTTTGCAAGGTTGCCGGGACATTTGTAAGCCCAAAGCATAACACTCGGAAATGATACCCTACTGATCTTTAATTTCGATTATAAATATTTTTCCAGTCATTTTTTTCAACAAAATTTTTTCGTCGTCGAATGTTTAAGTATCACCATAATAATTTCCATATGGTTGCTTCTTGAAAATAACTATGTTAAACGTGAAATTTGCTGGGTGTTTGCTATTGTCTTGTTCGAATTTGCAACTTCGCAAGTAAAATATGCGCAATCACGGAGCACATCCGGCTCGCGGACCGGGACTGCATGATGGGTTGGCGCTGTTGAAGCTGTCAGCTCATCCTGACACGTCAGTTCCATAGCGAATAGTGACATTCGTGCCAGTCGGACGGCGCGAATTGCCAATGCGTACGGCCAACCGCGCCTGTCGGACGACGCGAACGGGCTTGAGCCCGTTCGTCGTCGAATTTACGGAACACGTATTTTCGTTCAACGAAAGTTTAAGTGCTACCAAAATAACTTCTTTTGGAAAAAAGTTGAACGAATTTAAAGATCACATAATTCGTGTTTTTACAATAATCGAAATTAAGGGTAGTGTCCCATGTGCGTTCAAAATGCAGCTTGGGCACATCATGTTCTGTGATGCGGATTTGATGGTACCCTTGAGACAAATCCAAGGACAAAAATACTTTTGCCCCTTGGTACTGGACAAATATGTCCTTAATCCGCAGTAAGAGGAATCTATTTTTCACTGTCACCTTGTTCAACACACGGTAGTCCCCGCACATGCGTAAACCACCGTCCTTTTTTCACAAAAATTATCCGCGCACCGTACAGCGAGATACTTGACTCCATCCATCCTTTTACAAGGTATTGTTTGACTCGACATTCTGCCTCTTGCCTTTCTGCTGGACTAAAATGATGCATGGGTCTCACTCGAGGAGTCCGTTCTGGTTACAGCAGAATCGTGTGCCCCTTGTGTTTTCTCGCGGAAGCCCAGCCGGTGGATCTTGGAATACATCCGAGAACTCGCCAATAGAGATTTGATCTCTTGTGGCATGTCTTCCTTCATGTTGTCCTACACTTTCTGTAGCTGGGCCAAAACTATCGAGGACCTTGTTGAATACGTCTCTTGACCTGCATCATATACAAGCTGGCATGGACTTTGATTCAAGCCCGTGACAATTCCGTACTCAGTTTCAACGTAAAGCGACGCTGTCCTTTTTAGAGGATCAAATGCTTTGATTAAAATCACATAGTTCCTTGTTTTCACGGAGCCAGGGATCGCCAAGCACCACGTCAAATGGTTCAAGAAGGTTGAGTACCTTCGACGTGACAATTTGTGTGTACCCTTGAATACAAATATTTCCTTTATAGGTACCGATCACGGGTACCGTGCGGTTTTCATCCACGACAACTGGACCATTCGATGGCTCTCATTTCAGACTAACCTGTCGGGTAAAGCCAAGGCTAACAAATGAGTCATCTTCTCCAATATCAGCAAGTACGTTCACGGGAGCACCAGCTAGGTGTCCTTTGAACTGCATTGTCATGTTACCTCCACTCTTCTGAGTGAATAGGCTTGACGACGACTAGCCGAACTTTTCATAAACATGGAATCGGTACGACGGGCGCCGCAACTCCCATGATTCACCCACTCGAGTCCACGTCTTGTGGGAACGTGTAAATTCGGCTAGCACCCTCTAGTCGTTCAATCTGACTAGGTCGAAACCGTTGACTAAGGGTACCGCGAACGTGATTGAGCTCATTGATTTCATGGCGTTTTCTTCAATCACTGCGTCCGACAGTTCATTGGCACTGGATGAGATCTTCCACCACCAAGCAGGTTCGGTCATGCATCTCGTCTGGTGATGCGAGATTTAGTGGGCAATGTCGATCAGCAAGTGTAGAATGAGGTTCAATGAGGGGGAGAAAACAACAGAACAGTTTGAAATCTTCAAAAATTCAAATTGTTTTACATCTTCACCTGTAAACATGAATCGACAATTGCGGTCCACATTTATCCCTAAGTGGTCCCCACTAACGTCACACAGGGGTGGTGAAACCTGTGCCACGACCATGTCCATTTCCACGGTCGGGTCCATTGCCACGACCGCGGCCCTATCCACGGCCTTGTCTGCGGCCTCCTACTACAACATCCCCACGAGGTGCTGCTTCTGCAGCTAACACCGCGGCCTCTTGTCTACTGCTAGCAGCCTCAGGCCACTGAGCCGTAAAGTGGTCAGCTGCATGCAGTTATGGAAGAGTTCGTTGCAAAAGGCTGTGTTGTGACGCTCACGTTCTGCCTGCAGCTCGTCATTGTTGTGGCTACACTTGTGGTTTGGGGTCGTGTGCCAGCTTGTCTTCTTGAATCGAGGGTTTGCAAGCTGCTTGTCCTTGGTCCCGCCCCGGTACCCGGCTGCTCCTCTAGTCCCTGAAGCTTCTATGTGCATGTCGCGACCTTGTTATTCATACGCGTTCTACTGTTCGTCTGAGTAGTGCTTCGGGTTCGCCGAATACACCTCACCCATGTAGTCCGGCAACGCCCTCCAAGCCTGGCCGATTGCCGATGTGGTGGTCTTATCCTTTAGTTTCTCGCTGATGGACAGTCACGTAAGTACTCTAGCA
The DNA here is from genome assembly GCA_023375785.1 of Penium margaritaceum. Taxonomy (NCBI): domain Eukaryota; kingdom Viridiplantae; phylum Streptophyta; class Zygnematophyceae; order Desmidiales; family Peniaceae; genus Penium; species Penium margaritaceum. Next base: position 130,756 of record SZWC01002109.1, on the reverse strand, counting down.
GCATGCACTCCTGGTACTTGAAGGTCTGAGTCCCACCATCCTCGGTGAATCTTCGACTTCCTCCACAAGTGCGGTGAACTCGCTCAAGTAGGCTTCGAGCGAGCTACCCAGCTGCTTGAAGTCCTTGATCTTGTAGAAAGCGCACTACGCCTCCTCACGCTGGGTGCAATTTTTATGCATGATCATGCAGAAGGCCTCCCACGGCATGGACTGCCACTCGAGGTGCGGCTGTTGCACACCCCACTCCTTGACCACATTCTTGAAGAGCTTGTCTTCAAGCTGTGTTGTGGCAAGGTCATCCCACTGACTGAGGGGAGCTTTGTAGACACATAGAACGTGCTCCATGCGATTTAGCCAGTCAGTCAGCTTCACGCCCTTCTAAAAGATCTACACACTGTGGAGAAAGGACGTGTTCATGACCGGCCACGAAGTCGTCAAGGTAGACAAGTCGTCGCTACCACCGGCAACAACATTAGCACCTACGATGTACTACGCTTGCTACTGCATCCGCACCTGGGTCACGCTCTGCAATGCATTCTTCAGGTCGTCGAATTGGTGGTTTGCCTGATGGGCGGTCAGACACTGCAGCTGGTGATCACGGTCGAGGCCCGTGATGCTCTGTTCGACATGGGCCAGTAAGTTGGCAAATGCGAACTTGAGCTCTGATGTCGTCAAAGTATCGGCAATAGCCTCTAAGGCCTCACGTTGTCCGTACACCTTTACCCACTACAAAAGGGTATGTTTGCGTACACGCCTCCACGGAGTCCCACCTTCTAGAGGAGGCTATCGTCAGCGACGACGCTCGAGTGTGCTCGGGTATGTCCCATTGCGGCCACATCGTAGGAAAGAGGATCCGTCCCTACTCTGGGTGGTGCTGCACCTCCACCATTAGTGGTGATCTTGAGTTGGCCCACCACCTCCGCGGCCAATCCGGCAAGCTTTCACTGGTCATTGCAAATTGCCTTTGCGCTGCCGTCGTCTGGCTCGTTCTCGCGGGAACTTCCTGCATGGCTACTTTCGGCGCCTTTGCTGCACGCGGCAGCCTTGCTGCTGTCATCAGCTTTGGACGATGCGACGAGCGCCTTGCCTTTCTCGAGCGATCGGCATGACTTTGCCACGCGACGATGGTAATGACGGCGACCCCCGTTGCCTTTGCTATTGTCGGCGTCGTGCTCTTTGTCGACGTCCCGCCCTGGTGATCCGCGTCCACCGTGTCGTCCGTCGCATGGGGGTCGTCCACGTGCACGTCAACGTGCTCATCGAGCACTGATCCGGCCTCCGCATGCTTCTTGGTGTCGCCGAGGTTGGTGCCGGTTGCCTTCGGCAGTACGGTTACCTTTGGGTTGGCAATTGTGCTCGCGGTGGCGACTCCCAAGATTTGGAGTCCGCCAAGTGCGTGTGGTGAGACCATCACCACATTGCCCTTTTTGGTCTTGGACAGTCCAGTACGTGCAATCTCGTTGCCAGTGAAACTAGCAAGTGAAAACCGTTGTGGAGATGACCCCACAAATTTGAGGAAGAATTGCCTCCGACAATCTCCTTACTCTCACGATCGGTGAGGTGATTATAGATACAACTTATATTTTCCTAGCCTGCCAATGTCGGCACAAGGCCGTGGATTTAGAAACTAGTCTTCCTAAGCCATGACTTACGGAAAATGGTAGTGACTAGAATCTAGGAATACACAAAACTACAATACAAGGAAATCACAAGGGACGTGACTGTCGCTCACAAAACAAGAGCAAAGAGTGAAAAGAGGAATTCTGAAAATTCCTAGCAAGTCTATCACTCTTTCTTCTACCTCCTTGTCTTCCTCTTGTCTTCTTGTCTTCCTTGGCCTTCTCTCCACGCTCCTTGATGCCTCTAGCATTCTTGGGTGGTGTCTCCTTTGAGCCGGCAGCGTTGGAGTGCGGTCAAGAACCTTCAAGGTGACACCCTCCCTTTTCAGCTGCTCTCTGACCGTGAGAGTCCATAATCTTTGAAAAGGGCGCTGTCTCAAAGTTTGGATGAGGGAGGGAAGAAGGATTCTTAAAAAGAGGGGGAAACTTGGTGCTTTGGAGGTAGGTACTTCCCACCCCCTCCCGCCAAAATTCCCCTAGTCCCTTGGATGTGAGGAGATGCTAGAGGGAAGAGTCTCCACCAAGTATTGCTCTTTTTCAACTCTCCAACGCACTTTACGGCACTTCAATCCGTGAAGTGTAGACGACGTAGTCTCTTGTAGCATTTCTGCTACTGCTTGTAGTTGCCGACGGTTTTTTATATATGACGTAGCCGTTGTTTCCGTTGAACCCTTGGTCGTGGGGATCGTCAGGCTCTGATACCACTATAACGTGCCGGATCCTCCAGCTCCTACTCTGAAGTCATTGTCGGATTTCGCACAATCACGTTCTCAGTCTGTATGAGGAGTTTACCCCCTTCGCAGGACTGAGGAATAATTGTCATTCACGACCCAGAGCAGGGAGACTCGAATATTTTGAGTCTCCGGAGGTCGACTTTTGTGTTTAACCGTATCCCTGATTTGGGACCCAAACCGGGGGTTTTAACCTCAAACTCTTGTTTTCGCATGAGTTATACCGTTGTTTTATGTCAAATTTCATTGTAAACAAACTTCAATTTACGTTTTTGATAATCTGGCGCGAAATTGTAGCGTACGAGGCACGCCGGCGATTTTGCACCAGGATCTCTCATCTCTTGTCCCTCGTCCCCCTCCCTCATCCTTGTTTGCTCCCTTGCAAGGAGGGCGAGCGGGGGCGAGGGCACAGGGCCATGAGGCCTCACCCTCAAGGCCCTCGCGGCCCCTCGACGGCCAATCGGGCTGAGGCCGCGATCGGCGGCTGGTGGCTGGCCGACTGTTGGCCGGCCAGTGAGTTGGGCGGCAACCAGCCGCCCAGCCGGCCGGTAGCCAGCTGGCCGGCGGCCAGCGAAGTGCTGGCCGTCGGCCAGCCCGCGCTGACGCGACGGGTAGTGCGCAACCACCCCTCGCTTTAGCGAAGAGGGAGTAACCGACTCTCCTGTTCCAACTACCCTTCTGCAAAGCATTGTTTCTCTTAGTTTTTGGATCCCCGCCATTTTGCTAAACAAAGGCTTAACATAGATCAAAGTGGAGGAATTATCTCTGGTTTGAACAGAACCGCTTGGCCCATGTGTTGATCTTGTGGAGGTCAAACCAATGGGTGTTGGAATGCATCCAAGACCTCAGCTACTAGAGTTTTGATATCTTCCGGTGTCTCTTCCTTTGATTCATCGTTCAGTTTTTTAATTATTTCGGCCATAAAAAATGGCTACAAACTTTTACAAGTCTATTTGACATGCATCACCAAAAAACGGCGTAAACCTTCCTTTAATGCGATGAAAGTGCCATTTTCAGATCCACGGTAAAGCAACGGCGTCCCTTTTGGAGAGTCAGTCCTTTTGACTTAAAGTACACTAAAGTATTATTTTCACACAGCCACGGATCACCTAGCACCACACCAAAAGAGCCAAGCAAACTGAGCACATTGTGCAGCTTTAAATGTATATTTTTTTCGTGACAGATATACATCACTAATAATGTGCCATTTCTACCGTTGACAAGTGCAGCATCTGATGGCTCGTATTTTAGGTGCACTTGTCAAGTAAAATGATGGGTGATAGATGAGTCATCTTCTCAGGTCCCGGCTAGCAAGTTCATAAATTCAACAACTGGGAATAATTCAAATGGTGTCCTCGTGTTGCCTGTGTTCTTTTAAGTGAATAGGCCTGATGAAAGATGATTGATTCATTTGTGGTAAACGACAAATGTATACGATGAGCATCATACCTCCAGTATCTCACAGAGGCGATTGTGCTCATTGCCTTGATAGAGATTTCCCCAATTACAGTACCACACACTTCTTGTATAGCTGTCCATGTCACCACCACAAAGCAAGTCTCATCATGCATTCTGGCTGGAGATGCGAGTTTGAGTGGGGAATGAAAACATGCATGTATGGAATGTGGCTCAATCATATGAGGAAAACACCACAATATTTTCAACTTGCTAAGAACTCAACTCGCTCTGCATCATCATCATAACAAAATTCCACACTCGTGATTCAGTTTCCCTCTAGAGTGGTATGTAATAGTGTCCTTCGAGGATGGGAAAAACCTCTACCACAGCCTGGTCTGATTCCGTAACCATGCCCATTGTCACGGCTACAAATATTTCCACAACCCTACGCACGACCACCAGCTGCACCATTCTCATGAGGCGTTGCAGGTATAGCCAACGATCTAGCCTCTTCTCTGCCGCCGGCTTTCTTGATGCAGTTAGCCTTGAAGTGGCCAGACTGAATGTAACTGCGGCTGAGCCAGTTTCAAAGGGCCATGTTTTAATGCTCACATGTTGCCTACAACACATTGTTATCATGATTGCGCTTGTGCTCGATGGCCTTCCGTCGGTCTACTTCACTAGAAATTTTGCAGGTTGCTTGTTCTCTAGTCCCACTTAGTTACCCGATGGTCCTTCCATCTCCCATTATGTCCTGGCGCATGTTGTGGCATTGTTGTGTATGCAAGTTTGGTTGCACGTCCAATAAGTGCTTCAGATTCACCAAATATACTTTGCTCATGTAGTCATATAAGACCCTCTAACCCATCCAGCTTTAGCCTCTTACGGTCGTGGTGGCTTTGTCATCAACTTCTCATTGCCTAGATCATCATGCAAGTACTCCAGAAGGAAGTAATGTTGGTACTTTCTTGGCTCCATCATCTACTGTAAAGCTTTGAGCTTCCTCCAAAATTGTGGCAAACTCACTCAAATAGGACTGAAGCAGGACTCAAATAGGACTTGCAACCACCTCCGACCACTCACAACCACACTCACACCCACTCCAACCACTCACAACTACTCACAGCCACTCGCAACCACTCGTAACCACTCGCAACTACTCGCAACCACTTTCAAGAACTCACAACTACTTGCAACCACTGGCAACCTCTCGCAACCGCTCGCAACCACTCGCAACCACTCACAACCACTCGCAACCACTCGCAACCACTTGCAACCATTCGCAACCACTTGTAACCACTTGCAACCACTTGCAACCACTCACGACCACTCGCAACCACTCACAACCACTCGCAACCACTCACAACCACTCGCAACCACTCGCAAGCCACCTAGCCACTTGGAGTCCTTGAGCTTATTGAAGGCACGATGTGCATGCTCACACTAGATGTACTTACTGTGCATGATGGAAGAAATTTCTCCCACGACATACATTGCCAATGAAAGTAAGGCCACTACGTGTTCCACTCCTTGACAACGAACGCAAAAAGCATATTTTCAAATCGTGTTGTGGAATAATCATCTCACAGACTGAGTGGAGTCTTGTGGATCGTTAGAACACCCTCCGCGTGTTTGAGCCAATCATGAAGCTTCATGCCCTTGTGGAAGAATCCATGCCATTAAGGAATGACATGTTCATGACAGGAACCAATCCTGTCAAGGATAGGAGGTCTTCCCTGTCAATGGCACTGGCATCATGTGTCATGGTGTACTCTGGTCAATGCTACATCCAACCTCGAGTCATGCTCTGTAATTCACTGTTGAGGTAATTGCATCAGTGCATTGCCTCGTGGAAGGCCAGTTATTGGAGCTATTTATGCAGGTCAAGGTCCAAGATGTTTTGTCCAAGGTTGGCTAAAAGACTGGAAAAGGTCGTCTTCAACTTTTATGTCATCAAAGCCTGAATGATACCCTTGAGAGTCTTGCACTAGACCTTTTCCCATTAGATGAGATTAGGATTATAGTACATGTTCCCAAGGTCCATCTCCCGGAGGAGGCTACCATTTGTCACCACTCTGAATTGGTAAGATTACATCATTGCCACCTCCTTGTAAGACGGGGGCTTGACGTCTACATATCAGGGAGGTACAGCTTTTTTCTATTCCCAATGAAGTTGAGGCAATCCACCGCTTTGGTAACCTCCACGACGAGCTATTGCTAATAAGTAGGAAATATCTCATTTGTATCACCATCTAGCTCATGCTAACGTAACCACCCTACATGAATTCTTTCGGTACCCTTGTTCCTATTAGAAACATTGTTGCTATCTGCAAATTCTTCCATCCTTACACATATGTTGCCCTTCCCAAGTGATCGGCTCAAATCTTCCTTGGAACAACAATGTGGCTAAAATCCTTGTCATCTTCCTTTTGCTATTTGCGGGGGTCCCACACGTGGTTGGTCCTCCTTAGGTGTGTTTATGTTACGTTCCATAGTTTTTAGTACTACTAAAGATGGCACCGGTTTCCTAAGGAGACATGGTGGCCTTTGGATTGGCAAGCATATTTGTGGCCGTGGCCTCCAAAATTTGATTTTCGTCAAGGTTGTGTGATGAGCCCGACACCACTTTGCCCTTCTAGCCCATGGGCAATCCAATGATAGCCGTACCATCTCGCATGCAACAAGAAAATTCCACCCATGTGAGAGTTATACAAAAAATCGAGGAGGATTTATTTTACTTATGTCTTAACTCTCGTGATTGGAACAACCACATTATCAAATAATCCCTATTTTTCCTGCAACGTTGCAAAAGGCAGAGCCAGGAAATACAGTTCATATTTTCCTATGGTGCCATAGTCGACACAGACATGTGACGCCATTCTACTTCTCTACGCTGCCATGGTTGGCACAATCACGTATATCGTCTAATATGTGACCATCGGCAATAGGTAACTCCAAGGCCAAGACAAATTTTGGAACATTAACAAAGAAGAGGGTAATGGACGATGTGGGCTTCACCCACAATGCACGAGTGCAACTGAAAATTCAGAGGGATGAATACAAGTATAATGGAAGAGAAAAGCCCAAATATTTTTTTGTCTTGTATTCCCCTATTTTATTGACTTGCATCCTTGGGTGTTTCTTTCCCTTCTCTTCTCTTCTATTCATTCCTCTCTCATTTTTGGAGGTACCTCCAATGAGTCCATGGAGGGAAAGCCTCCAAAAGCTCCCAACGTAACACCTCCCTCTTTCTTTATTCCCCTTGTGGTCCTTCAAATCCCATGGAATTGTAGTGCCCTCGTGCACCAAGTCCTGGTCCAAGGTGCAAACAAGGGGACTGAAAACTGATGTATGAATAGAGATTCCAAGAAAACACCATCTAGCGCAAACCACAAGAATCCGCGTGGGTTTCGACAAAAGGGGAGTTATGCACGGGAGTTGGTAAAGGCGGATATAGCTCATGAAGATCTGTCCAGTGAGTGAAATGGTTTGTGTTTAAGCCCATATCCTATTTTAAGGCTACTGTTACTACTGTTACCATGGACAGTATTTTACGAATCATATGGCTTCCAAAAGAATCAGAGCCTTAGCCATAGGAATGCTTAGAGAAAAATAACGTAGCAGTCACAATCTCCAGCTTCTTTAGAGGTCATCTTTGGTCATAACAAAATGGCGTTCAATGCTTGCTAGAGGAGTTTTCACCGTTTTGTATTATTGTGGGGAAAGGTTTTATTGACAACTCATGCAGGGAGACACAAATATTCGAGTCACCAAAGGCCCTCTTTTGTTGTCCCCTTGTCCTTTTATATTGGGTCTAAAAAAGAGGGGTTGTATCTCAAATTCATGAGTTTACACGAGGTTTTTTAGTAAAAAGGCGAAACCTTCCGCTTGTTGAACTTTGGTTCATTTATTGACGAGATGGAATGAAATTGTTGTATGAAGCACTTCTATCTCTCTTTCATCCTCTCTCTCTCTCTCTCTCTCTCTCTCTCTCTCT
>SZWC01002109.1:3217-46090 GCA_023375785.1 Penium margaritaceum | reverse complement strand
GTGTATTTTTCACATGTCCGTGAGATACACCGATCATATAAACTCCCCCAATACACTTTACTTGTTTGGAGGGGGGGGGGGGCAACATGGGAGCGGGAGATCCTCCCCCCCTAAAAGGGGAAAAGTATATTAGGGGAGTGTATATGATCTGTGTATCTCACAGACATGTGAAAAATACACCAATTGTATTATACACTTAGTTTATTTTCCACATGTCCACGAGATACATAGATCATAGACACTCGTCCAATACACTTTGCCTGTTTTGGAGGGGGGAGGGGCAACATGGGAGCTGGATATCCACCCCCCCCTAAAAAAGGGCAGAGTGTATTAGGGGAGTGTATATGATCTGTGTATCTCACGGACATGTAAAAAATGCACTAAGTGTATTGTACACATCGTGTATTTTCTACATGTCCATAAGATACACAGATCATAGACACTCCTTTTAAATACAAATGTACGTTTGTGTAAGCGTACTGTAAATTGAGTTGTGGAAAAAGAAAGCATGGTACTTTTTGAGTGTTTAAAACTTAATTACAAGCCTTCCAAGAATGTTCGCATGTTAAATCATACAAGTACATTCTTAGATGTGTCAAAATACGTAGTAAGGTAAATTGTAATGTAACTTCCACGAAGGTGCCATATAACTTCCAGATGCATACATGTGACATGTACACTGTATGAAGAGTGTAGTTTTTAGAGGCGATTAACCATAGATGTAGACGTGGTGCTGTTGGATAGAAGTGATCTCGTTGGCGCAGGTAGCATCCTAGTGTGTGGCCTCGAGGGAGGCTCGAGCCTCGCGTAGGGTGGTGGGGTCCTCCAGGTGTGCTGTTGAGCGGACTGCAAGGATGTGTGAATCTCGAGTTCCAGGTCGGATGCGTGTGAGTGCAGCCGTGAAAGCATGCCGATGCTCTTGATGGAGCATGGCGTAGCCCAGTGTGGAGCCTAGGTGGAGATCTGCAAGGATGGCCAAAGTGGTTAGGCCGAGGGCCTTGGTGCCAAGGTCCCCACTCACTATCGTAGGAGTCGAAGAGACACGTGGGGCGACGGGGGGCCGAGGTGCCATAGGGCGCGGTGTGGCGGTCTGCGCACTCACTGACGACCTGGGCCGGAGGCTCCCGCCTAGGCCACGCATGTAGCATGGTAGGGCAGGAGATGGCATCGAGTCCGAGGTGCTCGCGGAGGCGGACGGGGCTGCTGGTATGGAGGGACCAGCGGACGTGGACGGAGCTGCTGACTCGGAGGGACCAGTGGACGGAAATGGGTCTGCCGGCCCGGAGGGACCAGCAGATGTGAACGGGGCCGCTTGCGCGGAGGGGCTAGCGGACACGGCAGGGGCTGCTGGCCCAGAGGGACCTGCAGACATGACTGGAGCTCCCGGCCCGGAGGGACCAGCAGACGCGACTGGAGCTGCCGGCCCGGAGGGACCAGTGGATGCAGACGGGTCTTCCGGCCCGGAGGGACCAGCAGATGCGGATAGGGCTACCGGCGTGGAGGGGTCAACAGACGCAATTGGCGCTGCCGGCCTAGAGGGGCCAGCAGACGCGAATGGGACTGTAAGCCCGGAGGGGCCAGCGGACGCGACTGGAGCTATCGGCCCGAGGGGGCCGACGAATGCGACTGGGGCTACCGGCTCAGAGGGACCATGTGATGTGCCGCCCAGATTGGCGGGATGGATGATGGACTCACCACTCCCCCACGCGACGGGAGGGACATCGACAAGCCGGAGTGAACTAGGTCATGGGGAAACAACTCCTCAAAGAAGAGGGCATTGTGGGACTCGATGATGCAGTACCGAGAAGGATCCTTGAAGCGCCAAGCTTTGAACTGATGGGAGACACCGAGGAACGTGCAAGGAGCTCCGCGGGGGACGAGCTTGCCGTCCTGCTATGGGACGGGCAGCCACACAATGGCCACGCAACCCCAAACACGAGCCATGCGGAGGTCAGCCCGCTAACTGCACCAGTGCTGGTACGGCGTGGACTGATAGGGAAGGGGTCCGTGGGGAATCTGATTCCAGACCCACGTCATGTAGGCCATGACTTCGAAGTAGAAGCCATCGAGAGGCCAGACTCGGCCCGCATGGTGCAGACGGCGTCATCCATAGTGTAGTTCCACTGCTCGAAGACGCCATTCTGGACTGGTGTGTAAGGCACCGATGTCTCGTGGTGGATACCGCGGGAGGCGAGAGAACTTGTGGTCTCTCCTATGTACTCGTCACAACGATCGGAGCGAAAGCGGCGAACAAGCCGACCACACTCACGATCTGCACGGATAAGCCATTCTTGAATGGCAGGAGCGACATTGCTCTTCTGAAGAAGGCAGAAGACCCATCGGTAGCGAGAGTAGCCATCAGTGAGGGTGAGGACATAACATCCATCCTCCCTGGCGGACTCGGTAGGGAGAGAACCCATGACATCGGATTGGACCAGGTCCAGAGGGGTGGACGCATGAGAGATCTATTGAGGGTATGTGGACTGGTGCATCTTGTCCTGAGCGCAATCAATGTACTCTCTGGGGCACAGCCAAGGGAAGGAGTCCGGGTCAAGGCCCTTGGTCGGCAGGGTGCACAGCATGCTATCAATGGCAGTAGAGTGCACGTGGTAAAGGCATCGAGGCAAGAGACGTGTGTGCTGCAGTGAGAGCGTGCTGGTGACAAACACATGGCCTATGGTGGCCGAAGGAGAGGGGACTGAAGGAGGGGAGGACAGACAAGGCACGTGTCACAGGTTGCCAGAGGCGGTGGCGTGCAGAACAACAAGACCGGAAGGACGTAACGACATAGTGTCAACACCACGCGAGTGCAGAACGTCCATGCTCATGTGGTCAAGGGCAGTGACGGACAGGAGGCTAAGCTCAAGACCTGGGACGAAGAGGACATCGGTCACGAAGATATCACCGGCATTACCACGGAAACGAATGGCGCCGATGTCGCGGACAAGAAACATCTGTCCGGAGCCCGTTTGGGCACCGGCCACATCACCAACAGGACCAAGCACACTAAAGGCCTCGTGAGAGGCCGTCAGGTGTTGCGTGGCCCCTGAGTCGATGATCTAGGTCTTGGGAGGGTCCTTGACCGAAGTCCCCAGATCACTAATAGTCACATGGCAGCAAGCAAGAGACGCGGACACGGTGGACGGCAGCGCGAACCGAGACTGCCAATCATCAAGCCAAGCGATGTCATCATAGAGAGGGGCAGAAGACAACACGGGAGATGACGAAACGAACGAGGAGGTAGGACACGACCACAGCTCAGTCTTAGTCATTCAGGGCAGGGCAGACGGGCAGGAGGTGATGCAACTCGTACTTCCCTAGGGGGCAAGGCGAGGCAGGCCGAGCCGGAGCGCGATGAACTGCTCTAACTGACGCTCACAGGTGGACGGTCTGGGAGTGTAGACTGAGTACGGAGTGACAGCGCCGGAGCCCGGATAGGAGGAGGACTGCAACGGTGACGGAAACGAAGGCGCCGACGGTTGTGGATGATGTTGTTGCGGATTTGGCGACGCCGGAACTGTGTGGCTTTCGAAAGAGTGGAGCTGTTGGACGGGGTTGAGGCATCAGGGCCGGCGACGGCTATGGCAGCAGAGGCGACACGGTGCTCACGCTGGCAATGCATGGTGGCGATGACGCACGCCTTGTCCGTCGGTAACGGGCACATGTACCACTCGTGTCCTGGCTGGCCACAGTTGTGGCAGACCAAGCCACCACTACTAGACCCGGATGACTGCTGCTACTGTTGCTGGCCCTTTATCTTCTTGTCCTTACGCGTTTTCTTCCCTGACAACGCGGAGCTGGAGGATGTAGCTACTGCGGGGGAAGCGATGGGAATGGAGGCGAGGGCCTCTGTACTCTGGATGCGTGACTCCAGACAAGCTTCCTCAATCCTGAGAAAGAGTTCGCATGCCCAGGGCATGAGGGTGCCCTTGGCCGCCGTGGTGGAGACGACGTCCTAGGTGTAGTGGACAAAGACGTCGGCGTATGCGTTGGTGGCACCACGCTTGATGGTCAAGAGAGCGACCAGAGGGGTTGGAGCAAAGGTGCCTAGGCGATGGAGGATGTCCTCAGCTCGCTGCCAGTAAGAGGTGACCGTCTCAGTCTCCCCCATGTACAGGGAGTTGAACTCCCCAAGCAGACGGTTGGTCTCAACCTCGCTGGATAGGCGATGGGGACGAGTGAGGACGTTCCATGCGGTTGTTGACTCTGGAGTCTCGCCAGTGGTGTAGTCGCAAGGAAGGGCTCGATGGCTAGGCGTGATGCCAGAGGAGCGACCGGGATGAGGGCATGTACAGCACGACCAGCATCATACAGCTGGTCGGCCTGGGTGGAGTTGTTCGAGAGAGTATAGGTTGGCCACAGGCCCTCACCCTGTACCCAAATGCGGAAGCTGAGCTCCCAGCTCCGGAACTGCTCACCGGCCTGATGCGGCGGGGGCGGGGTTTCAAAGTCCTTTGGCCTGTGGCCGGCACCCAAAGTGGGGCCAAGGACTGAAGTCACCGTCTGTCGTTGGTGCTGGGTCTTCTGCTCCACCAAGTAATGCCTGGCAACAGACACAGCAGGGCTGGCGTGTCCAGGAGAAAGGAAGGGCGGCAGGGTACTGGTGTGAGTCTGTGATGCCAGCGGCTGCAGTACTGCAAGTTGCTACGTCAGTGCGGCAAGCTATTGATGAATGGTGGCCAGGGGGTCGGAGGACCCGAGGACGAAGCCTGTGGACTGTTGTTGCTGCTGTTGTTGGTGTTGCTGCTGCTGTTACCACTGTTGCTACTGCTGCTACTGTTACTGCTGCTGCTGCTACTACTACTACTACTACTACTACTACTACTACTACTACTACTACTACTACTACTACTACTACTACTCCTGCTACTATTGTGGCTGCTGCTGTTGCTGCTGCTGCTACTTTTGCTGTTGCAGCTGCTACAAAAGAGGGGGGCTAGGGATCCCCCATATAGAGGAGGATCCCTCCCCACTAGGGCTGTTAGCCATGGTGTTTTTTGTTGTCCCTCTTTGTGTCAGAAACTGGGGTTCAGATCGAACGTGGCCTGACAGGTCTTCTTCATTCACGGCTTGTTTGTAGGTGGTTCTCAGTCTAAGCGTGAGCTTTCTGGTCGCCTCACGCTATGTTTCTGGGAGTGGAAGACGGTTGTGAGACAGTCACTTTTGCAAAGGGAATAATGCGATTTTGCATTTTTTAACATGGACATGATCTGAACATTTGTAGGGCGTCATGACTGCATCCCTGCCATATCCTCCCGCTCTTCTTTTGTTTGTGGCGCCATTGCCGCACTTAGTTCACAGGTTGTGGAGACCGGACTGCCAACTGGTTTGCAGTCCTCCATGACGTACCGCTTCAGCACCTCAGCCACGTATTTTGCTTGCCCCAGCTCAAGCGTGCGCGTCCTCCGGTTCTGCATGATGCTCATCCCGAGGTAGTACTCTAGCTCCCCCATATCCGACATCTGGAATCTGCTGCTCAGCTGCTCTTTCAACCGCTGTAGGCTCGACATATCCTTCAAGCACAAAATCAGGTCTTCCACGTAGAGTGCGACAATCTAATGGAGCTGTTTGTCACGCCGTACGTACATGCTGTGATCCGCCTCACAGCGCTTGAACCCGATTTGTGCCATGAAGCTGTCCATCTGTTGGTACCAGTATCTAGGTGATTGTTCTAGCCCGTACAAGGACTTCCGCAGCTTGCACACCTTGTCCTCCAGCGTCTCCACCCCCTCTGGCACCTCCATGTAGATCTCTTCGTCTATGATGCCGTTGAGGAAGGCCGTCTTTACGTCTATTTGGTAGAACTCCATGTCCTTCCCGGCCGCCACCACAAGGATCGCCCGGATGCTTGTGAATTTGGCAACAAGAGCAAACGTCTCATCGTAGTGCTCGTCCTTATGCTGTGCGTATCCCTTCACCACCAGCCGCGCCTTGTATTTGTCAACCACACCTTCCTTTGTGAACTTGGTCTTAAGAATTCAATTTGAGCCGACGACCTTGGCATCTTTCGGCCTGTCAACGAGCTCCCACGTGCCATGTTCCGTGATGGACGCCAGCTCCAATTTGATAGTTGCATCCCATTGATTCCCTTCGGGCCGTGCAAGTGCCTCTTGCATAGTAGTCAGCTCCATTGATGCAACCAGCATGTAGCACGTCATGCCGATCCATTGACCGGTGCTTACGTTGAAGCGCTTCCTCGCTTTTCGCTGCCTCCCGCTGCAGCGAGGTAGTTTTGGTGGCGCATCATCGCTCTGCTGCAATCCCTCCACCTCAGCACGCTCTGGTGAATCATCAACCAGACGGCTCCTCAAGGATCTCTCTCGGTTCGGCAAAACATCACCCGAACGACCGGCACGTCCGGTGGATTTTCCACCGACGCCTGATGCACACTCTGTCGGGAGTGTGCGCCTTGGCACCCTCGGTGCCTCATCCGCCAGATCCTTCCAGTGGATCTCCTCATCAGCTTGATCATCATCGGAGTCCTCTGCGTCGGCTGCCACCGCTGGTACACCTTCACGCTCTGATGCCGCATCCTCACCTTTGGCATCCGCCGGCTCCTTCTCGTAGTCAAGGAGCTCAAACCACTCCCCTGTCTTTGGAGAGTCTACCACGTTCACGTTGTTGCTGCTGATGTAGCTCTGTTGCTCGTCAAAATCAACGTCTCGAATATGGGTTATCTCCTCCTTGTGCATGTCGTAGAGCCTATACGTCTTATGCGCGCTCTCATAGCCAAGGAAGAGATACAAATTTGCCTGCGGCTCCAGCTTGTTGTCGTGCCTCTACGCAGCCTACACCATCGCGTGTACCTTGCACCCGAACACTTTCAGGTATGCAACACTTGGCTTGCGCCCGCTCCAAACCTCCTGTGGCATCTTCTAGCCACTCCTGCCCTTGAGCACCGCTCTAGGAGTGAGGTTGATGGTGTAGCTCGCCGTACGCACAGATTCTGTCCAGAAGCTTCGCGGCAATTCTGCATCCACCAACATGGTCCGTACCATGTTCAACAGCGTCTGGTTTGCCCGTTCCGCCACGCCATTTGACTGAGGCAAATACGGCATAGTTTGTTCCCATTATATGTCCTGTTGCTTCATCCACCCGCTACAACCCACGTACTCTCCGCCGTTGTCGCTGCGTAACGCTCTGACCTTCCAGTAAGTCTGCCTCTCCACCGCGGCAACATACTCCTTCAGTCGGTCCAGGACTTTACCGTTCCGCTTCATGAAGTACACGTAGACTTTTCTACTGTAGTCATCAATGAAGGTGACAAAGTAACGCGCGCCTCTCTTTGACGCAGTCTTGAATGATCCGCACACATCGCTGTGCATGACCTCCAGCAGGTCTGAGGCGGGATTCATGTTCTCGTTGAACGGTTTGCGTTGTGCCTTGTCCAAAATACAAGGCTTGCACTTTTTGTGATTTGCTGCATCGGTCACCTCTTCCACACTGTCGATGACGAGACAGCGTACCAGCTCACGCTTCGCCATCTCCTTCACACCTGTGAGTGAGGAATGCCCTTGTCGTCGATGCCAGAGCTCCAGATCAGCTCCCCCTCCTTTGGCCAGGTTGACAGTGTATTCCTGCAAGTCTACTGAGTCTGTCACCGCGGGGATCACCTTGGTCTCCACGATGTAGAGGCCTCCCTCGCGCATAGCCTCCAGTATGAGCTCGCCACCACTGTCCTTCCGTACGACTGTCCCTCTTCTCCTAAAGTGCACCTTGTACCCCTTGTCAGTCAAGCGACTGACACTCAGAATGTCAGCCAAGCCGGGTACGTGTTGCACGTCCTTGATGACGCGCTGCACCTACTTCCCACCAACCACCACCTCCACGTCCATGTCTCATTTGCCAGCCGCCGGCTCGACCTTGTCGTTCGCGACCACCATGGACTTGCTGGACTTGGTGTAGTTGATGAACCTGACCTTCTCGACCTGGGTATGCTCCTCTACCTAGAGTCAAGGCATCGCCGGTTGGCCTTCTTGAGGTAGTGGTTTTGAGTGCCGTTGAGGAGAGCCTTCTTGTCTTTGGTGTCTTTGCCACCGGCCTTTGCCTCCTTGGTGCACTCACGAACCCAGTGGCCCTCCTTGTTGCCATTACGGCACGCACCCTTCTTGGCCCCGTTCTTGCCGCCGCCATGTCCACCACCTCCCTTGGCCCCGCTTCAGCCACCATGCGTTTTGGTGATGAGTGCCGATGAGGACGACGAGGACTCCCAGCAGCTACGTTGCTATGTCTCGTTGCGGATGTACTCTGCGACTGCACCATAGGTGAGCTTGTCTTCTGCCCATCCTCCTAGGAAAATAATGAAAGGGCTCCAACTGTCAGGAAGGGCCATCAGGAGGGCCATCGCCTACACCTGTATGTCGATCTTCCACCCCACGTCATTGCATTGTGAGGTGATCGACTCAATCTACTACATGGTGGTGATGATATCATCTCCCTCCTCGATTCTCACTGTCAGGATTCGCTTCATTGCGAAGATTTTATTCGCCAATGACTTGGATTGATGGATGGCAGAGAATTTTTGCCAAGCTTCGGCTTCCAGCTTGCAGCCCTGGAAGTAGCCCCACTGCGACTCAGCCATCATGGACACCAGTAGCATGAGCGCCTCCGTATTCTTCTTTGCGAAGGCCTCCTTCTGCGCTTCCATCGCCGTTGTTTTGTTAAGGACTTCCATTCCCTTCATGACCTCCAGCAGCCCCTTATGCACGAGGTGCAGCTCCAAGTGCCACCTCCATAGCCCGTAGCCAGGGCCACCTGCATACTTCTGGATGGGCTGCATCTCCTTCTGCGCCATTTGCGTAGTCTTCAACTCCGAGACCTCAGACCTTGACGGCGATGTTTTCCGCGACGACGATCCTATCCGCCGCGAAAGCCGAGAGTGATTAGTAAACCGGTCAGGGACGTGGGCCCATAACCCTTTGTCATAAACTGGGGTGCAGTTTGAACGTGGCCTGAAGGGTCTTCTTCGTTCACGGATTGTTTTGTGCAGGTGGTTCTGAGTCTAAGCGTGAGATTTCTGGTCGCCTCACGCTATGTTTCTGGGAGTGGAAGACAGTTGTGAGACAGTCACTTTTGCAAAGGAAATAACGCAATTTTGCATTTTTTTAACATGGACATGATCTGAACATTGGTAGGGCTAGTCATGAGCTCTCCAACACACCAAACCATGTGCGATTTGGATCACCATAGCTCCCGCTACGTCTGCCAAAGCGCAGCACCCAAAACCAGCCGCTCAGTCGGCGGCGCGCACCACGTGGCCCGCCGAGGCGCCCTCACACATCAAGGACCCATCAAAACACCATTCCGGAGGCGCAGATTTCCCTAAGTACAGCAGCGGTTCTCCTCGCGCCTTTGGGGTCTCTTTCAATGAGTTAATCATCGTGTTTGGTGATGGGGATTGATGTGGTTCAAAACCTGTTCACGGACCTATGGTCAGAATTTTGACTAAGTCCCCGAGAATCAAACTGTAATACTGAGTTTCGGACTCTGAGCCAGGATTTTGGCTAAGTCCCTCAGTAATAAAACAGAACTCCTGAAATCTGGTGGATCATCCACCAGACGCCTCGGCAGTCCTTCCACAGTAAAATCCCCAGATGGCATTTTGTTACTCGTTCCGGTCAACTATTCACTGGCAGTCGAACCGCGGCCAACTCCCAGAGCCGCCGCGCACACCCCAACTTTGGAAGCACATATCTCCCTCGTTCCTAGTCCGATTCCGGCAAATTTTTCACCGGATTATTCTACTCGTCAACTTTCAGGAACAATCCTCCATTTTGGGAACTGAGTAATCCTCGAGTCGCCAGATCCAACGACGAGGAATATCCTCTCTCTGGTGGCTCATCGACGCCTCCCGGTGCCATACTTGGACATGCAGAGGGGCAAATCTTCAACACCTTGTTCCCCTTTGTTTTGTTTTCTTTTTATTTTTTTAATGCTGCTGATGTCAGCAATGCCGTCAACAGTGATGTCAGTCTAGGATTGCTAATGTCAGCAGCAGCTACTATGTTATCTTTAGGGTTGCTACTGTAGATTGGTTTTTTTGTTGATGACATCAGCAGTGATGTCAGCTGAGGGTTGCTAACATCAGCAGTGGCTATTGCTGGAACCACTTTTGTGTCAGCTACAGGACAGCTACTGCTACTGCTGCAGCTGCTGCTGTAGCTGCTACTGGTCGCTGCTCGTTGCTGCTGCTGTTGTAGCCGGATACTGCTGCTGCTCACTGCTGCTGCGCATTGCTGCTGGCTGCTGCTGCTGCTTGCTGCTGCGGGTTTCTACAGTTGCAAGCTGTCACAAGCTGTTGCTGCTGTGCATAGTTGCTGCTGGCTGCTGCTGTCACTGCTCGCTGCTGTTGCAAGCTGCTGCTACTCTGCTGCAGGCTGCTGCTACTACTTGTTGCTGCTGCCAGTCACTACACGTGATTGACGTCACCACGTGCGTTGTTGCCAGCAGGTTCCTGACGCGGCCTGCCGCTCACCTCCCTGCGTCACACGTGGGGGTCAGTGCTGCCGGAAAACATCCGGCAGCATTACCACTGGCCCAGTGGCTGTGGGAAAAAATCTGACACCACCACCAGGCGGGTCAATGCTGCCGGGAAAAATCCGGCAGCATTTCCCCTGCACTGGCGCGTATGGGGGTCCGCCGGCGTAGTCAGGAACCTGTACGCCAGTTCTCTGCTGCTACTGCTGCACTCTGCCTCTGATACCAAGCTGGAAACTGTCCTAAAGTGCAGGTTGGGGAAGTAGAGTTGTTTATGCAGCGTACATGCTTCCACGCTCGTTGCTTAGTCTGCTGTCCCCTCAATTTGCCGCTCTAGAGTCTGAGTCTGAGTGCTCTGGGTTTGTTACTCAGAGATGTGCGCGCCAGTGTTAGCGCGAGAAAGCAGCTGAAAATTGGAAGTGACTGATTAAGAATCAAGGGTGAGCAACAATGGGTGACCTCTCCAAGTTCTAGCTCCCCCCAGCTTTATAGAGCTTGTTACTCAGCAAACCAGCCAATCAGAAAATAGACCTATTTTCTGGCAGGCAGGGTTTTCTCGGTGAGCCCTGCCAGGTGGGCGACAACCCAAAACCCAGGCGTCGTCCGTTTTGCCTGAAAACTAGACCATACCATAATACCAATGCTGCGAACGCAGTCATGCAGTCAGAAACAGCTAGAAAAATAGCCCGAGGATTCATGGCTGCCCAAACCCAGGTAGTGCCTACAATAGTCCCTGGTGACAACAGTGTCATGTTAACATGAGACTTGGACCCTAAGCAGAGTACGACGCTGCAGACGCAATGGTACAGTGAGATCCAGTGTTGGACGCATGCAGACAACATCTGCAGTGGCGGTGACCGCCGACGGCCCAACCGCCAAGGAGGCCTGCCGATGGAGCTGAGCACATCGCCGGAGGGAGGAGGCTCCATCAAACTGCGTGCAAGCCTCAGCGTGCATCGGCTCCACCGGATGACACTCCAGTAGTGTCATGTCTCACCGTTTTTGATCTACATGACGATGTACACAATCCGTGGACACAAAAGAGCACAATGAGAGATGCGAAAAAACCAACAGTACCGATACAAACCACAGTTTACCTGGGCATCGAACATAAGGAGAATGCACAACCTGTCAGAAAGATATGTAGCAAATCGTCACGGGGTCTCTTGAGGGACTGGCACAGGCCATCAAGTGCCCAAGTCTCGACGACCAAGAAAACTCAATCGGCCATGCATGGATGAAATAGTTGGCTAGAATGCATCGAGCTAGAAACTATTCTAGTGTGCAGGTCGGGGCAGCTGCATTGTTGATGCAGCGTGTGGGCTTCCACGCTCGTTGCTTAGTCTCCTGCCCCCTCAGTCTGCCGCTCTAGAGTCTAAGTCTGAGTGCACTGGGTTTATAACTCAGAGACGCGCGCTTGCTAGCGCCAGAAAGCAGCTGAGAACTGGAAATGACTGATTAAGACACAAGAATGAGCAACAATAGAAGACCCCTCCAAATTCTAGCTCCCTACCAGCTTTGTAGAGCTTCTTACTCAGTTTCTAAGGCAATAAAAAAATAGACCTATTTTCTGGCAGGCAGGGTTGTCTCGGTGAGCCCTGCCAGACGGCCGACAGCCCAAAACCCGGGCGTCGTCCGTTTTGCCTGAAAACTGGACCATACCATAATACGCACAATGCAAACGCAGTCCTGCGGTCAGAATCAGCTAAAAAATTAGCATTGAGGAGTTATGGCTGCCTAAACCTAGGCAACGTCTACGCTAATCCTCGGTACCAACAGTGCGAGAAAATCATGAAACTTGGACCCTAGGCATGATATAGCAGTACGAATGCAACGGTGCAGTCAAACATGATGCTGGACGTGTGCAGACAACATATGCAGTGACAATGCCTGCCGGCGGAATGAATGCCCAGGAGGTCTGCTAATGGAGCTGAGCACCTTGGAGGGAGGAGGCTCCAGCAAACTGCGTGTAGGCCTCAACGTGTGTCGGCTCCACCGGACGACACTCCAGTAGCATCGTGTCTCGCCGTCAGTCATCTGCACGCCGATGAACACAAGCCGGGAGGACACAACAGAGTACACGTGAGAGACGTGAGGAAAAAAACCAACACTTCCCCATGACTCACAGGCACAGTGCAAATGGACGGACAGAGAGCACAAAGACCAAGCGGATAGAGAGAGACAGAGGGAGAGAGAGAGAGAGAGAGATAGAGAGAGAGAGAGGGAGGGAGAGAGAGAGAGAGAGAGAGAGAGAATCTCATAGATGCACACCGACCGCACTCACAACCTTTCTGGATGAATCGCGCTTCAGTGCCTTGGTCAGAAACTGAGCCAACTACCGTGCTGTCTCAACCCACACAATGCTGATGCTGCCGTCATGCAACAACGAACACACATAGTCATACTCGACATTGATGTGCTTGATGGGAGTGTGATGCACATCGTCATTGTCAGCAATGGCCATTGCACTTTCATTGTCACAGTGCAACGTGATGAACGGGACTGACCGACGCAACTCGGACAGCAGCTGGCACAACCACATGCTCTCACAGACGCCAGAACTAAGGGCCACATACTCAGCCTCAGTAGTGCTACATGTAATGCAGCCTTGCTTGCCGTTGTGCCAGGACACAGCCGTCTCGCCAACAAGAAAGATCTAGCTAGTGCGACTCTTACCTTTCGGACTGCCAGCCCAGTCATTGTCGGTTTATCCCGTCGCCATAACATACGGCTATCGCCGGAACATGAGACCTCGCCGTGGGGTAGAGACGACATAGCGCATGTAACGGGCCGTGTCTCCAGCTCCTGCTCTGAAGTCGTCGTCGGAGTTCGCAGAATGGCGTTCTCAGTCCGCGTCAGGGGTTTACCCCCTTCGCGAGACTGAGGGGCAATCGTCATCAACGACCTAGAGCAGGGAGACTCGAATATTTCGAGTCTCCGGAGGCCCATTTCCGTTTTTAACCAAACCCCTGGTTTTGGGACCCAAACCGGGGGTTTTTACCTCGAACTCATGTGTTCGCACGAGTTATATCGTTTGTTTTACGTCGAAGTTCGTCATAAACGAACTTCGAGTTTCTTTTTGTCGTTCTGGCGCGAAATCGTCGCGTGCGAGGCACGCTGGCGATTTCGCGCCAGCTTTTTCAACCTCCCCCTCGCTCCCCCTATCCCTCGTCCTCTCTTGCTCGTTTGCAAGGAGGGCGAGGGGGGACGAGGGCACGAGGCCACGAGGCCTCGCCCTCGAGGCCCTCGTGGCCTCTCAGCCGCCGATCCGGCTGAGGCCGCGATCGGCGGCTGGCGGCTGGCCGGCCGATGGCCGGCCGNGCGAGGGGTGGTGCGCAACCACCCCTCGCATCAGCGAGGAGGGAGGGCCGAACCGGCCCTCCCGCTACATTCCTCCCCACTTATTATGAACCGTCCCGGTTCATGAACAACAAGTAGGATTGTCAGTCAGTGAGTCATCAACATTGTGAAAGAAAATTAATAATTTCAATCACCAGCTAAACATGAACACGTGCATGGTACGTAGACCTAAGCTGCAGCTTGTAGGTCAGCACGGCTAGCGGCCTCCCCCCTTTAGGCTGGAGCGTCCGCGCGACAACCATGTTGGGCGTCCCCAACCTCCTATGGTCGCTGTCCATGAATGCTGCCCTGTGGGAATGTTGTTCACTTTTCCGCGTTCAGGTGGTACCTCCTGCCACGCGTCGATCTGTGCGAGCTGCAAGCTCGCTCCAGTACTCGTTGACCACCCCTGTGGGCAACCGAGATTCGGGCTCCCATGAATTATGTTCAGGTCCACAACCGGCCCAATGGACGAGGTACTCCCTGACAACGCGCGACCGAAGAGTACGCTCTCGGTGCTGGAGTAGGCGAAGGACCTCGTATTGGCCGTCGGCAGCCAGGACTGCTGGCGGTGGCTGAACAGTTCCTTCTGCCGTGTATGGAGCCAGCAGGCTCACATGAAACACGTCATGTATCTTCATACTCGGCGGAAGTAGCAATCGGTATGCCACTGGCCCGATGCGTGCCACAATGGGAAACGGCCCAATCCACTTCGGTAGAAGTTTTCTTGCCCCTGGCGACTTCAACCGAAGGTTTTTAGTGCTAAGCAGCACTTTGTCACCGATCTCAAACGACACCTCCCGGCGACCTTTGTCGGCATATGCCCTTTGTCGCTGCCGAGCTGCTTGAAGGTGACCCTTCGCCTCCTCTAACAAGGAGTCGATGCGCTCGGCAAAGGCTTGAGCAGAAGGGACCTGCCCTCCTGTGCTCCCACTCTTCACCAATGAAGAGGGTACCACTGGATGCCGACCACTGTTCAACACGAACGGTGTGAACTGTGTGGACTCGTTCACCGAGTTGTTCACCGCAAACTCTGCCGGTGCTAGGAATTCGTCCCAATCATGCATGGCATGGTCCACGTACATGCGGCGCATCTGCTCCAGAGTGCGATTCATGCGCTCTGTTTGTCCATCCGTTTGAGGGTGAAATGCTGTCGACATTTGCGACTCGCTGCCGAAGTACTCGTGCATCTTTTGCCAGAACTTACTAGCAAATTTTTGATCTCGATCGGAGATAATGCGCAACGGCAAGTCGTGGTACTTTACGACACCCTCAAAGAAGAGACGAGCGGTCTCCTCTGCATTGACGTCAGTGGTTGTAGGAATGAAATGTGTCATCTTCGTCAAAAGATCCACAACCACTAGTATTGCATCGTGGCCACGGGCCGTGTCCGGAAGACCAGTAATGAAGTCCATGCTGACGCACTCCCATGGAGTCCCAGGAATGGGAAGCTGCTGGAGGAGTCCAACAGGCTTCTTGTTACTAGCCTTGTTCTGAAGACATGGGTCGCATGTCATGCAATACTTACGGACATCGACACTCCACCCTGGCCACCAATAGTGGTCCGAGAGTGCCTGTCCGGTCTTTCGGGGTCCCACGTGACCTGCGACCGGCGGGTCGTGGAACTGGGAGATAACCTTTGCTCGAAGGTCTCCCGAGTTTGGCACAACAACTTGTTCTCCGTGCCAGAAGATTCCTGCGGCCTCCACCAAGCCGTACTTGTCCAGATTTCGAGAGTCTTGAAACCAAGAATCCACACAGTATCCCATCCGGATCCNGCTTAGTGGATCGGCCACATTGATGCGTCCTGGCCGATATTCCCATGTGAACGAGAATCGACTCAGGTATTCGCTCCAACGCGCCTGTCGTCTTGACAGGTTCGGTTGCGTTTGGAAAAACACCAATGGATTATGGTCGGTCACGACCGTCACACCCCCTTCAGTACCCTCAAGGTAGCAACGCCACATCTTGAAAGCGTGTACTACCGCAAGGAGCTCTTGATCCCCAGTCGTGTACCGCGTTTCTGCGGGTATGAGCTTCCGGCTCTCATACGCAACTGGGTGACCGTTCTGCATGAGGACGGCTCTAAGTCCCACTACCGACGCATCACATCGAACCTCCCACGGTTGCGATGGATCCGGAATTGCTAGTACGGGCGCCGTGGAGAGAAGCTCTTTGACTTTGAGAAAATCGTTCTCGCAATCAGATGTCCATTCCCAACGCACGTCTTTTCGCGTGAGCCTGGTTAGCGGTGCTACCAGGGTCAAATACCCTTGCATGAACCGTCGAAAGTAGTTTGCAAGGCCGAGGAAAGACCGAATTTGCCCAACATTTTCGGGGCGTGGCCAGTCCACAACGGCTTGGACCTTTCGTGGGTCGACGCGGATGCCGTCCTTGCCGACGATGTGTCAAAGGTATTCGATTTCATCTTGTGCAAACTTGCACTTGCTCACTTTCGCATAGAACTTCTGTTCCCGAAGGATCGCGAGAACTTCGCGCAGATGTTCTATGTGCTCTTCCATTGATTTGGAGAAAACCAGGATGTCATCCAGGTAAACCAAGACAAACTGTCCGAGTTGTTTGGTGAACGTTCGGTTCATTTCTCCTTGGAAGGTTGCCGGGGCATTTGTAAGCCCGAAGCATAACACTCGGAACTGATAGTGTCCCATGTGCGTTCGAAACGCGGTTTTGGGCACATCATCTTCCGTGATGCGGATTTGATGGTACCCTTGAGACAAATCCAAGGACGAAAATACTTCTGCGCCTTGGAGTTGGTCAAAAAGGTCCTCAATCCGTGGTAAGGGGAATCGATTTTTCACCGTCAGCTTGTTCAACGCCCGGTAATCTACGCACATGCGTAAACCACCATCCTTTTTGTTCACAAAAAGGATCGGCGCACCGTACGGCGAGCTACTTGGCTCGATCCATCCTTTTGCAAGGTACTCTTTGATTTGGCGTTCGGCCTCTCGCCTTTCTGCTGGACTAAGGCGATACATGGGTCTGAACGGAGGAGTCGCCTCCGGTTGCAGCGGAATCGTGTGGCCCATGTGTCTTTCCGGTGGAAGCCCAGCCGGTGGGTCTTGGAATACATCCGAGAACTCCGCCAATAGAGATCTGATCTCTTGTGGCGTGTCTTCCGTCACGTCGTCCTCCACTTTCTGCAGCTGAGCCAGGAAGTATCGACAACCTTGTCGAATACGTCTCTTGACCTGCATTGCAGACAAGCTGGCATGGACTTTGAGTTGGGTCGGTGATAATTCCGTACTCGGAATCAACGTAAAGTGGCGTTGTCCTTTTCGGAGGATCAGACGCTTTGATTCAAAGCACATTAGAGCCTTGTTGTCACGAAGCCAGGGATCGCCTAGCACCACGTCGAACGGGTCAAGAAGGTTGAGTACCTTCAACGTGACACTCTGTGTGTACCCTTGAATACAAATTTTNACAACAACTGCGCCATTCGATGGCTCGTACTTCAGGCCAACCTGTCGGGTAAAGCCAAGGCTAACAAAAGAGTCGTCCCCTCCAGTGTCAGCCAGTACGTTCACGGGAGCACCAGCTAGGTGTCCTTTGAACTGCATCGTCATGTTGCCTCCACTCTTTTGAGTGAACAGACTCGACGACGGTAAGCCGAGTTTGTGATAAACACGGAATCTGTACGACGGGTGTCGCATCTCCCATGATTCACCCACTCGAGTCCACATCTTGTGGGCACGTGTGAATTCGGCCAGCACCTTCCAGTCTTTGAATTTCGCCGGGTCAAAATCGTCGACTAAAGGTACTGCGAATGTGATTGAACTCATCGCTTTGAGGGCGTTTGCTTCAATCACTGTGTTACACAACTCTTGCACAGTGGTTGGTGTCGCCACCACTAAGCAGGTTCGGTCATGCATCTCATCTGGTGATGCAAGATTTAGTGGGCAATGTCGATCAGCAAGTGCAGAATGAGGTTCAATGAGAGGGGAGAAAACAACAGAGAAATTTGAACTCGTCAAAAACTCAAATTGTTTAACATCCTCGTCTGAAAACATGAACTCACACTCGTGATCCAATTTTACCCCTGAGTGGTCCCCACTGACGTCACTCAGGGGTGGGGAAAACCCGTCCCACGGCCCTTTCCGTTACCACGGCCGGGCCCATTGCCGCGACCGCGACCCTGTCCACGGCCTTGTCCGCGGCCTCCTGCTGCACCATCCCCACGAGGTGCTGCTGCTGCTGCTGCGGCTAGCGTCGCGGCCTCTTGCCCACCACCAGCAGCCTCAGGGCACTGAGCCCTAAAGTGGCCCGGCTGCATGCAGTTGTGACAGAGCCCTTCGCGGAAGGATACGTTGCGACGCTCACGCGCCGCTTGCAGCTCGTCATTCTCGCGGCTGCGCTTGACGGCCAGCGAATCGCTGGCCGCCGGCCAGCCCTCGCTGACGCGAGGGGTGGTGCGCGACCACCCCTCGCATTAGCGAGGAGGGAGGGCCGAACCGGCCCTCCCGCTACAGCGCAGTACTTAGATCACGGCCTTGAAGTGGAGGTGACGCGTCTCCTGGGAGAACTGTGCCAGGAGGTTGACGGTGAACGTAATGTCTGGACATGTCGTCATCGCCAGGAACATCAGTGACCTAATGACGCATAAATTTCGGTCACGTCTACTTGCTCCCCCACCACGAATGGATCAGAGCTCTTGAGCATTGTCTAACCATCGGGCGACATGGGTGAGGACGCTCTGGGCACAAGGGGCAGGTCCTCAGCGAAGCGCCCGGACAAGGTCTGGACGTAGGCGACTTGATGGACATGCAGGATGCCCGTAGAGCAATCATGCTCAAGCTCCATGCCCAGAAAGACTCGTGCGGACCTGAGGTCCTTCACCTGATAAGCAACATGGAGCAGGTCCTTGACCCGCTGGATAGCAGCTACTTCTGGCGATGCAATGAGCATGTCGTCGACATAGACCAGGATAGCAACGAAGGTCTGACCTCGAAGATTGATAAACAGCGCGGGGTCGGCAGAGCTGCGAAGGAGGCCGCCACTGAGAAGCGTGCAACTTATCTCCTGGTTCCAGTAGCGCGATGACTGCTTCAAGCCATAGAGTGTCTTCCGTAGCTTCCAGACCTTACCGGAGCCATCATCAACGTCTGGAGGCTGCACCATGTAGAGCTCCTTGCCCTCCAGTGAGCCATGTAGAAAGGCGTTACTCACATCCATCTAATGCAGTTCCCACCCGTGCAGGGAAACCAGGCTAAACAACGCTCGGCTAGTGGGGAACGGAACCTGTCTGGTCATAGTCAATCCCAGGACCTGAGCAAACCCCTTTGCTATAAGACGGGCCTTGTACTTTTCCAGGGACCCGTCTGGCTTCCACTTTCGCCGGAGAACCCACTGGGCGCCGATGGCCTTTCGTCCCGGGGGGAGGTCGACGAGCTCATAGACGTGATGTTGTCAAATGGCGGCAAGCTTGTTGGAGCATGCAGCCTCCCAGTGAGCAGCCTTGAGAGAAGCCCAAGCCTCACATAGGGTGGCTAGGTCCTCTGGTCACTCCGTGGGACGGACAGTAAGGACATGTGCGTCCCACGCTCCTGGTGGCATACGCTTGAGCGTGGCCGTGACAGCATACCGGTGCACATGATAGAGCAAGGAATAGCCTAGAGCTGACCCTGGATGTAGGTCAGCAATGACTGATAGTGTGGCCAAGCTAAGTACCTTGGTGCCGGGGTCCTTGCTCATGACTGTGGAAGTGGGTCTGACATGAGGCAAGGTGCCTCGTGGGGTGACGAGGGGTCGTGGCGCGAGAGGACGTGAGGAGCGGCCTGATTGCTCACTGTCGGCTTGGGTCAAAGGCTCCCGCCCGGACCACATGTGTAGCATGCCGACACGGACGGGGCAGCCGGCCCTGAGGGGCTGGCACACACGGATGGGGCAGCCGGCTCTGAGGGGCCGGCAGGCACAGAAGGGGCAGCCGACCCGAGCGGCTGACAGACACAGACGGGGCGGTCGGTCCTGAGGGGCTGACAGACACGGACAGGACAGCCGGCCCTTAGGGGCTGGCGGACATGGGCAGGGCAGCCGGCCCTGAGGGGCTGGCAGGCACGGACGGGACAGCCAGCCCTAAGGGTTTGACGGGCACAGACAGGGCAGCCAGCCCTGAGGGACTGACAGGCATAGATGGGGTAGCCGGCCCTGAGGAGCTGGCGAACACAGATGGGGCGGCCGGCCCTAAGGGGCTAGCGGACATGGACGGGGCAGCTATCCCTGAGGGGTTGACGGACGCGGATGGGGCAGCCGGCCCTGAGGGGCTGGCGGACACGGATGGGGCAGCCGGCCCTGAGGGGCTGGCAAGTACAGACGGGGCAGCTGGCACAGAGGGACCCGCGGGCACAGACGATGAGACGCCCGCATGCAGCTGGACGGAGGACGGACCCACCACTCCCCCATGCGACGGGAGGAACATCGATGTGCTGGAGCAAACGAGGTCACGGGGAAACAAATCCTCAAAGAAGAGGGTATCACGGGACTCGACGATGTAGTGCTGGATGGGATCCTAAAAACGCCATGCCTTTGACTCACGCGAGATGCCAAGGGTGGTGCAGAGACAGTCGCGAGGTTCGAGCTTGCCACCCTGGTATGGAGCAGGCAACCACACGATAGCAACGCATCCCCAGATGCAGGCCGAATGGAGATCAGCCCACT
Source organism: Penium margaritaceum (assembly GCA_023375785.1). Taxonomy (NCBI): domain Eukaryota; kingdom Viridiplantae; phylum Streptophyta; class Zygnematophyceae; order Desmidiales; family Peniaceae; genus Penium; species Penium margaritaceum. The sequence goes on along the minus strand of SZWC01002109.1, from coordinate 25,603 downwards.
CTCCGTACCAATACTGGTATGGTGTGGACTGACGCGGAATGGGTCCATGGGGAATCTGGTTCTAGACCCAAGTCATGTAGGTCATGGCCTCGAAGTAGAAACTGTTAGAGAGACCGGAATCGACCCGCATGGTGCGGACGGCGTCGGCCATGGTGCAGTTCCACCCCTCAGAGACATCGTTCAGGGCTGGCGTGTAAGGCGCTAACTTCTCATGAGAGATGCCACGGGAGGCGAGGAAGAGTGTGGTCTCCCCCAAAAACCCACCCCCACGATCAGAAAGAAAGTAGCAGAGAGGGCGACCACACTCACATTCTGCACGGACAAGCCAATCCCGAATGGTGGGAGCGACGTCGCTCTTCTGCCAAAGGCAAAAGACCCAACAATAGCGAAAGTAGTCGTCCGTAAGTATGAGGACATATCGGCCGCGCTCACCGACTGACTCTGTCAGGAGGAGACCCATGATATCGGAATGGACCAAGGCAAGTGGGGCGCTCACACGAGAGTCAGACAGGGGGTAGGTGGAACGGTGCATCTTCCCCTGAACACAAGCAATGCACTCGGTGGGACATGGCAGAGGAAAGGAGGCTGGATCAAGTCTTGTGGCAGGCAGGGTGCGAAGCATGCTGTCAACGACAGGCATAGTGGACGTGATCGAGGCGGCGATTCAGGAGATGTTTGTGCTGCGGAGACAGTGTGCTGGTAATAAACACGTGGCCAAAATTGGCCGACGAGGAGGGGACAGAGGTAGAAGCGGACAGGCGTGGTACGTGCCACAAGCTACCACGAGTAGTGGCATGTAAAATGACATGACCAGACGGACGCAACGACATAGTGCCCATACCACACGAGTGCAGAACGTCCATGCTCATGCAATCAAGGGCGGTGATAGACAAGAGGCTTAGCTCAAGGCCGAGGACGAAGAGTACATCAGTAACGAAGACATCGCCAGGAGGGATCTCGAAAACAAATGATGCCGACACCACAAACTAGTAAAACCTGACCAGAGCCCGTCCGAACCCTGGGGACATTGGTGACGGGACCGAGGACACTTAAGGCCTCGCACAAGGTCGTCATGTGATGCGTGGCCCAAGAGTCGATGATCCACGTCTCTGACGGATCCTGGACAGGTGTGGCCAGGTTGCTGACAGACACATGGAAGTGGGCAAGCGACGCAGACGCGGTGGACGGAGGTGCAAACCGGTAATGCTAGTCATCAAGCCAGGCGGCATCATCACAAAGAGGAGTAGGTGGGAAGGGCACAGTAGAAGATGAGGTGGACGAAGGTACAGGGAACGACCACAACATAGACTGAGTCATGCAGGGTAGGGTGGAACAAGCAACGACGCAACTCGCACTTCCCTAGGGAGCAGGGCGAGGAAGGCCCAGCTGGAATGCGATGAACTGCTCCAAGTGACGCTCACGGGTGTAGGGTCCGACAAAGTAGACGGACTGTGGTGTAATGGTGCCGGAGTCTAAGAAGGAAGAGGAGGAAGAGACTGCTGGAGGCACCGATGATGGAGGAGCGAGCGCGGACGGCTACGGAAGATACTACGGTGGAGCCGTCGCGAGCGGCACAGATGCAACAGGAGCAGCGATAGTCACTATAGTGGTCGCAAGGCGATGCTCACGCTCGCGATGCATGGTGGCGATGATGCGAGCCTCATCAGTCGGGAGCGGACACATGTACCATCCATGTCCTGACTGGCCATATCCTACTGCTCGAGTTATTCGATTTTAATTGGTAATCTTGTCGTTGAACTTGTGTCAAAATTTCGTTCGCTGAATTTAAAAAGTTTCATATATAATTCAAATTGTGTGTGAGTGAATTCAAGGTGCTTGCAATGTTTGATCAAATTTTTAAGCACGGCTTTCTTCCCTTGTTCGTACAAAGCATGGAATTGATTGCATTGCATTTTTCATAGTCAAATTGTACTAGATCACTTTGTAGTAAACAATGCAAAGGGAGAGCAAGAGACAAGTAACAACATTCTTCATTGAAATATTCAAGAGTACAAATCACATGACCTCATCCTCCTCCTCGATAACCTCATCTTCAAACATCACATGTCCAGACATTCCATTTGCATGGCGCTGAAAGTCATCCTAGAAGACCTTCCCAAAGCCCGCTCTAGCCCATGCATTTCTATTGATGTCACCATGGTTGTTCACGTGCTGCCATCCCATCATGAACCACTTGCACGGTGCTTCCTTCACGTCACCCATGCCAAGCTTGAGGGGGTCACCGGCACGTGTCTTGTCATTTTTCCACATGGCAAACTGATCCTCTACATGCTTCTTGAAAGGGACGATGATGCCGATGTCTGCCGGTTGTGCCTTTGGGGTACAGCCAGCCGGCACGTACACGGGGTGCATGTGTGGGAAGTTGTTGCCTAGCCAAAGGCAGAAACTGGCACTGCAATGCGGGCGCCAAGCATCAAGCACAAGCAGCATGTGCACAACACCCAGTGTCAGTCCATACGCCTTGCACTTTTGCTCGTAGTACGGCTGCACTATGGACCGGACCCACTGCATGGTGAGTCAAATTCCACCCACAGTCCATCAGCTCACGTGCGTGCATTCCCTTTGGCAAGCATCGTGCAGACTTGCCGCTGTAGATGACCTGCATGGGAAAAAAATCCCCCGCATACGATGACGTCACCAGCAACGTCAAACAACATTTGTCATCAAATCCAACGATGCAAACGTCATCTGCGTCCTTGGGTGCGTAGGTGTGGTCTGCGGCGGGCACAAGTTTTATGGCTGTATGGTCTGCATTCAGCACAAATCCTGGTTTGATTTTGTGGTGGGAGATGAGTGCAGCCGCTCGCATAAAAAAATGGTCCACCTTCTCCTGCCAATTGTCCGGCACCTTCTGTGCCGCGGTGGTGCCAGCACGCCACGACCACGCCATGTGCTCCTTGGCGAAGCGACGGACCCATGACCGGCTGAAGGCTCGGTCGCCCATGGCTGCAAGATCCTCTGGCGCATGTTGTCCAATGGCCATACGGATCTCGCGACACATGGACATGCTGTTCATGGGGGTCCCAGCATCACGTGCAGTGACTAGCGCGCGTTTAATGGCTTCCACCAGCTCCGGACGATCTATGAGGAATGCCCTCTTGCCGCGGCTGCAATGCACGCGCTTCTTGTTGTTGATGGGTGCGGAGGGCTCACTGCGCATGGCTACTGCTGCTGCCAGCGCGAACTGATTCTTTAAGACTTTGTCCTTATCGAACCAGCCAGCGATAGTTGATGGAGACAGGCGATCAAGAACACACATGCCGTCGGGGGTGCGGAAGCTCCACTGCAGGTGCTTGACTATAGCGTACGGAGCTTGGTGGGCCTTGACAGCTCGGTAGATTGCAGGGAAGTGCCCGGATGTGAACCAATCACAGTACGTCCCGCATTTGCGCCTGCTGCTGCTGCTTGCCGTGTCTGATGACGTGGTGTTGGGGATGACCGGGACGAGCTCCAGGCACTTAGTGTTTGTGGAGTCATCACTGTCTTGGTCCATCGAAATGTCGATGTCGCCCTGGCTGCCCATCAGTGCATCGCTGTCACTGTCGCTCTCGTTGCATGGCCCCCGCGGTTATGTGGGCTCCTCGATATGGATGGGCCCACTAGCACACATGGACAGAACGAGGGGGACGCGCTTTTTCTTGCGAGGCTGTTCCAAAGCCTTTCCCTTGCCCTTCGGATCGGCAGAGGAGGTGGGGTCCGCTGTAGTTGCTTTTTCCTTGCTGCTGCGATACAGGTACGCGTTACCCCTGCGCAACGCTTCCTGCTCCTGTACAATACGTCGTGAAGCCTTGCCGGTTCCTCCTGCAGCCCATGTCGTAGAAGGTGGAGTTGCATGGGCTTCGGGGGCTGCATGAACCGCTGGCATTATAGGTGGCAACGAAAAGGGAGATGCCTTGGAGCAGCTTGCCGACGCGGATGGCTCCCGCTCGCCACGTACAGGAGATCGTTCGGGCTCGGAATCGTCGAAGGTAATGGTGACGGGCTTGCGAGGCCGACCAACTGGGCGACGGACTGGAGTTCGCCTTGGGGGTATGGCTCGACCAAACTGTGTCTCGAGGCGGCGGACACGCTCCTCGGCACTGACCTTTTTGAGAAAGCGCTCCATGGTGGACGGTGGATACAGCGTTGCGAAGGGGCGAATTGCTCTGCGACACTATCTGCAAAGGACGTCGTGTTTCCTTATAGGCTGCATGGTGAAATCGATCAGCCTTGTCAGCCTTCGATAGGCGTGGAACTGGTTAACGGTAGGGCGTGAATAGCCAATCGTGCGAGCGACAGACCCACGTGACACGACACGCACGTACAACCGTTGGTAGGCCTCGCTACGTTTTCGTGCTACGGACGCGCTCGTCGAATTCTCGAGTTCCCGAGGAAATGACCACGGACCTGTCGTCGAATTTAAAGTAGCAAAAAACACCCAATTTGTTCAATAAGGATTCCTAAAATAATACTGGACCCACTTTTTTCATCTAATTCATAGATTTCATAATTAGGCTAATCTATTTTGTCGAATTCCTTGAGCACTAGGGTAGTTGTGGCAGATGAGGCTGCCGCTACCGGATCCGCTAGAATACTGTTGTGGACCCTTGCCATTCTTGCCCCAGTGCTTCTTCTTGGGGGATGAGGAGGCGTCGGAAGAGGCTGCTGCTACTGGGGTGGCAACAGCCATGAATTCGATAGCAGGAGAGGCAAGAGACTCCGTGCAATGGATGTGTGAATCCTGACGAGCCTCCTCAATGCAGAGGAAGAGCTCGTATGCCCAGGGCATGAGGGCATCCTGGGCAGCCATGGCGGCGAGGACGTCCTAAGAGTAGTGGACGAAGATATCAGAGAAGGCGTCGGTGGCACCGCGCTTGATGGTCAGGAGTGCAGAGAGAGGGGGTGGCGCGGCTTCTCTGAGGCGGCGCAGGATATCCTCGGTATGCTGCGAATAGGAGGTGACTGAATCGGTCTCCCCCATGCGGAGGGATTTGAACTCCCGGATCAGGCGGCTGGTTTCGGCGTCACTGGACAGACGATGAGGGCGTGTGAGTACGTGCCATGTTGCTGCGGGGTCAGGGAGTGCGCCAATGGTGAGGTCGCCGAGGAAGGGCTCGAGGGTGAGACGTGTAGTCGGAGGGGTAAGAGGGACGAGGACACGCACTGCGCAACCGACGTCATATACCTGGTCGGCCCAAGTGGAGTCGAAGGACGAGACATAGTAGGGCCACAAGCCTTCGCCCTGTACCCAGATGAGGAAGTTGAGCTCCCAGCTCCGGAACTGCTCACCAGCCTGAAGTGGCAATGGTGGGGTTTCAAAGTCCTTCGGCCTACGATCGGCATCCAGAGTGGGGCCTATGACTGACCTCACCGTCTGCTGTTGGCACTCGGTATGTTGTTGTGCCAAGTACTGTGTGGCATAGGATACCTCAGGGCTCGCATACCCGGGTGGGACAAAGGGTTCTTGCTGACGCTACTGCTACTTTTGTGACGGCTGCCGATGATACTGCTGCGGCTGCTGCTACGGCAACTGTGTCGGCGGTTGTAGTGCCGCTAGCTGTTGCATCAGCGTTTTGAGGTGCTGACGCAAAGTGGCAAGCGGATCTGTCGAGCCAGCATGACCGACGGAAAACCCCGCGGGTTGCTGCTGATGCTACTACTGCTGCTGTTGTTGTTGTTGTTGTTTTTTCTGCTATTGCTATTGATGCTATTGTGGCGATTGCTACTGCTTCTGCTACTACCACTGCTGCTTTTGCTACTACTGCTGCTACTGCTCTGGCTGCTACTACTACTACTGCTGCGGTTGATGCTGTTGCTGCTGCTGCTGCTACTGTTGTTCATGTTGCTATTATAAGGGCGGTAGCTGCTGCTGCTACAACTGCTACAAATGTCGCAGAAAGAGGGCCCCTCCAACAGAGGAGGACCCCTCTCCATCCTCTGCCATGGTGTCCTCTGTTTCCCCTCTACTTTTTTTCGTTGTTGATGTGAGCAGTGATGTCACCGATGATGTCAGCCTAGGATGGCTGACATCAACAGCTGCTGATGCATTATTTGGGGTGAGGCTGGGTGTCGTTGAAATCAGTCGTTGGACACTATCAGACTGTTCGTGGTGCATCTTGTTGAAGGACATGTGGAGTCCACGAATTGCCGGCCGCCTAGCACTCATCATCATCGCCGGTCAGAAGACTGGCGCAGCCGGTCAGATCCGAAGCGTCCCTTCCCGAACGCGGACGCATGTTGAGGTTCCAACTATCTATATTCGCACGTGATTGGTGGAGACGAGGATTTTTAGGCCGATTCCATTCAGTCACCCGTGTTCTGCGTGGGGCCCGCTAGGATTGTTGGAGGAGGGAAGTTTTGAGTTTATCCGGACAGATCGACGTGGAGTGCCGAGCTACGCAGCCTAGGCGACTGTAAGGTTAAAACCACCCAGACAAGAAGTTGCGTTCATCGCTGAAATCGATCGTTGAGGAGCCCAACGACCGATTTCAATGACACCCAGCCTCACCCTTGAAGGGTTACTACAGTAGATTTTGTTTTTTGTTGGTGTTGACGTCAGCACTGACGTCAACAGTAACGTCAATCGAGTATGGCTGACATCACCAACAGCTGTTGCACTGTTTTTGCAGCTGATGTTGTGTCAGCTGTAGAGCTATTGTTATTGCTATTGTTACCGCTGCTGCTACTGCCGCTATTGTTGCTACTGCTGTAGCAAATGTTGTTGTTGTTGCTGCTCATGCTGTTGTAGCTATTGCTGCTATAGCTGCTGATGTTGCTATAGGTGCTGCTACTTCTATTGCTGCTACTACTGATGTTGCAGCTGCTGCCGGTGCTATTGCTAAGCTACTACGTGCTACTAGAGTTGCTTCAGCTGCTCTAGCTATTGTAGCGGCGGTGGTGGCCACTACTAATGTAGCAGATCCACCTCCGGGCATGGAGGATTTATTTTTTTGTGTGTTTTTTTCCCTTGTTTGTCTCTCCTCATAGCTCGCTCCGAGCTACGAGTAGCGAGCTCGCTACTCGCTATTCACTGCTCTCTGCAAGTAGCGAGTTGTAAGCAGCTGCTACTGCTGCAAGCAGCTGCTGCTGCTGCTGCTACTATTGTTGTTGTTAGTGGCTGCTACAGCTGTTGCTATTGGCTGCTGCTAGTTGCTACTAGCTGCTGCTCACTACTATAGCTGCTGCAGCCGGCTGCTGCTGCTGCTCTCTGCTGTTGCTTGCTGCTATAGTGCACTGCTATTGTTGCGAGCTACTATTGTTGGCTGTTGCTACTGCTTGCTGCTGCGAGCTACTGCTGTTGCGAGCTGTCACGAGCTACTACTGCTGCCGGCTGCTACTGCTGTGTGCTGCTGCTACTGGCTGCTTTAGTCACTGCTCACTGCTGCTGCAAGCTGTTGGTGCTGTAGGTTGCTGCTGCTGCTTGCTTCTGCTACTAGTCACTATACCTGGTTGACGTCGCCATGTGTGTCATCGCCAGCAGGTGCCTGACGTGGGCTTCCGCTCACCTCCTCGTGTCACACGTGGGGGTCAGTGCTGCCGCAAAAATCTAGCAGTATTTCCCCTGGCCCAGTGGTCGTGGGAAAAAATCTGACGCCGCCACCAGGCGGGTGAATGCTTCCGGGAAGAATCCGGCAGCATTTCCCCTACACTGGCGCGTATGGAGGTCTGCCGGCGTAGTCAAGGACCTATACGCAAGTTGTCTGCTGCTGCTGCTACGCTCTGGCTCTGATACCAAGCTAGAAACTGTTCTAGTGTGCAGGTTGGAGCAGTTGTGTTGTTGATGCAGCGTGCGGGCTTCCACGCTTGTTGCTTAGTCTGCTGCCCCCTCAATCTGCTGCTCTAGAGTCTAAGTCTGGTTGCACTGGGTTTGTTACTCAGAGATGCGCGCGCCAGTGTTAGCGCCTTATTGCAGCTGAGAACTGGAAATGACTGATTAAGAAACAAGAATGAGCAACAATGGGATACCCCTTCAAATTCTAGCTCCCCCCCCAGCTCTGTGGAGCTTTTTACTCAGTTTCTTAGCCAATCAGAAAATAGACCTATTTTCTGGCAGGAAAGGTTTTCTCGGTGAGCCCTGCCAGATGGCCGACAGCTCAAAACCTAGGCATCGTCCGTATTGCCTGAAAACTGGACCATACCATAATACGCACGCTGCAAACGTAGTCGTGTGGTCAGATTTAGCTAGAAAAATAGCAGTGAGGAATTATGGCTGCCTAAACCCAGGCAGTGTCTACGCTAATCCCCGGTACCAACAGTGCTAGAAAATCATGAAACTTGGACCCTAGGCATGATATAGCGCTGCGAATGCAACAGTGCAGTGAAACACGGTGCTAGACGTGTGCAGACAACATATGTAGTGACAATGCCTGCCGGCGGCACGACTGCCGAGGAGGTCTGCCGATGGAGCTGAGCACGTTGGAGGGAGGAGGCTCCAGCAAACTGCGTGTAGGCCTTAGCGGGCGTCGGCTCCACCGGACGATACTCCAGCAGCGTCGCGTCTCGCCGTCAGTCATCTGCATGCCAATGTACATAAGACGGGAGGACACAACAGAGTACAAGTGAGAGATGTGAGAAAAAAACCAGCACATCATACATACCATAGATCGAGTGATGCCGCTGCTAGAGATCCTTCAGTACAAACTCGGACGTTCTCGCTGTACAAGATTGTATAACACAGAAAAAAATCAAATCCCATACATCAACACTCCCCCTAGTTACAAGAGCCGTCGACAAGGTGCCAGCTAAGAGGATACATGAGTTCTCCCTTGATGAGACAATCCTGGGAACATAAACACCAACACCACTATGCCAACATATATCTGCTCCTCCTTGCATGCATATAGGCCATGAACCTCTCGCCTGTAAAGATCAGTACATCTCCCCCTGACAATATGATCATGGGAAGAAAAATCAAACAACGGCTACACCTGACAGAAACAAAGGGTGTGAAAACGTCACCCAAGAGGAGAGGATCAGGCTATAATGGCTACCATGTTCACAACTCACTCGTGCACTGTCTAGCGCCTCTCACTCATCAACTCCAAAGTAGAAAAAGAAAAGTAATTTATTCTCGCCTTGGACATCCGGAGACTGCCAGAGGTCCCATGCAGGGTATGGGGTGTCACCCTTATCTGACTCAAAGGGTGCATGAGTGGAGAAGATGCTGCCACGATGTTGAATCCCTCACATCTGGTAGTTGCCAGAGGTCCCAACTAGCTGACTTCACATCTGTGCAGGCAGAGAAGGTGGTGCTGGATGACCTTGGACTGGAGGTTAGGAATGAAGTCGAATCTGTGTGTGCGAAGCTCGCCTTTGTATTCGATACATCAACTGCACACTCCAATGTGTACGGGTACTCCTACATTGAGGCCAACTCACCCTAGAGAAGAGAAGCGCAGTCACGCATCTCAGCATGATCCTCATGAGTGACTACACGGAGCTCAAACTCAACATCCTCGAGCATCACCAATACCACAGTGTCAGCAGGCAAGGTGTCTACCACTCGACGTAGCACCTCCGCCTCCATTTCTGCAGCCAGAAACCGAGTGACTGCAGGTGCCATATTTCTTCAAGAGGCACATCTCCACAGTTCTTGGGGCTGAGCTAGATGGTCAACTAGAGCACGTGGAGGCGCGTTGACCTTTGATATAGGATATGCATGAGGTTTGGAAGAGGGTAGGTATGGTTGAGTTGCATAGGAGAAGGATGGGGTGAGATGGACTTTTCCAACCTGTTTGGGATGTCGTCAACACTCAGTACCTCAAGATCCCCATCTTGTAAGGGTGCGATGGAGCTGGAATCAGAACCAATTTATTTGTGTCCACTACAATCCTTAATGGGTAGCTTGGCTAATGTACCCAATAGTGAAAGCAACCACTCCTCTGCATCCCTCAACTCACACTCTCTAGACATGAAGCTGATACTCTTGACAAGAGTGACGATGCAGATGAAGTTGATAGTGTGGACGCCGATGAGGCTGTAGATGTTGTAGTGAAAGCTGATGTTCACAATGAAGCAGATATAGCAGATGGGGTAGCTAATGTAGCTAGTGCAGCTATCACAATAGATGTTGTAGATGATGCTGATGTTGTCAATGTTGCTGAAGCTTTGGATGCTATAGAGGACGCTCATGCTCACGATGCAAAAGATGGGGTAGCTGGTGTATTTAGTGTAATTCTTGTAGCTTTTGTAGCTAGTAATGTAGATAATACGGAAAACGTGGATGTAGACATTGAAGATGAAGCTGATGCCATCAATGCTACTAAAGATGTAGACACTACAAATGATGCTAATGGTGTCAATGTTGTTGAAGCTGTGGATGATGTAGATGATGCTCATACTACCGATGATGTCATTGCTAGGAGTGCAGCTGGTAAAGCTTTCACAACCAAGGCAGCTGGTACTGTAATCAAAGCAAGAAATGGAGATAAGGCTGATGTTGAAGATGATACTAAAATTGTGGTTGATTTAGGTGCTACTAAAGCTGTGGATGCTATAGATGGCGATGATGCTACCAATGTTGCGGAAGCAAAAGGTGGAGTAGCTGGTGGAGCTGGTGCAGGTGTCGCAGCTGATGCATCTGGTATTGTAGGTGATGCAGAGAGCATGGAGGTGGATACGAGATGGTGCTAGTGTGCCTTCTCCAACTGATGTTGTTGTAGAACAAGGTGCTCCTTCTCCATCATCGATGCTCACTGTCGTAGTCGATGTCGAAGTGGACAGGTGTTCACATCCCATTTCAACCAGTGTAACAATGGAGGCTGTTGGAGATGTAGACGTGCCAATGAGAAGGCACACAAGATGAGCCGAATGTGGATGACGTTGTCGAGTGGGGGATCAACATGGGGAGGTGGTGGAAAGGGTCACATCCATTGTCAGCATGACGCCAACAGAGCGAAGGATAAAAATAGCTAGAGACTAAAATGGAAGGTCCAGTTTAGTTGAAGAAGCTCCCTCAGGAGTTGAAGATGAATTCAGCTTATCTTGCTTGATTTGGTCAAGGATTTGCTATGCTAGGGTCGGGTTAGTCATATTGTCCATGGTGTTTGCGTGAAAAAGTACAAGTGCCAGAGCTAGACGAGAAGAGCCTTGTTCGGGTGAGTCTCGCTAGTTGAGACTCCTCTAGCAGGCCAGCGAGCAAGGCCCGCTGGCACACAATCAAGTAGCGAGGTTAAAATACCCTCGTGCTCCACAAAAGAGCTAGCTAGCCCGCGCCCTACCCACCACACAAAACTACCAAGCATGTCCTTGACTTTCCCAGGACTAATCTAGGTCCCTTTCGTAGTTATGACCTAGAAGCCACCTAAGGACGTAAATGGGTCTGGTAAGCACAAGTAATCAAAGAGGGCCTGTGAATGATCCAGTTGATGAATGATGAAGCTGGGGCCATGCTCCTAGGAGGGAGGTGATCATGTGAGAGGTTCTGGATGATGGTGTTTCGTCAGTCCGGTCTGATGTGCGCTCGGCGCGTGTCACCTCCTCTCTCTAGATCAGCATACCCTGCACACTCAGGGCCACAATCAAGATGCGATTATATACAGAGAGGGTTGACATGTCCCCTTGGATGTGAATGCCACTTGGATGTACCCGCGGTGCGTCAAATGGAGATACAATGACGAAAGTTCTTTGGTGAGAAAATCTGGTGAGAAAACCTGCGAGTTGAAATGCAAATGGAGGCAGGAGTTGTGCAAGTGAGTCCAATGCACTGATTGGACACACTTGCACAACTCCTGCCTCCACCACCTTGCAAACAAAGTGATGTTCTACACTGATGTGCTTTGTACAAGGATTCAAAATACCATCATTCTCAGCTGTACTTCCTATGCAAACCGTATTCCTCTGTAAAGAAATTCATGAGGAGATTTTCCTCGTCGATGGTGATGGATGCACACTACATCATCATGTTTTTTTTACCGTGAAGATGCTTTGGCTGAATTTCTTCCCAGAAGAAAGACGATCCCAAAGTCAAAGTACAAATCAAGGTAATCCATCCAATGTGCTCACCGCCGGCTAAGTTTCAGCTGCGTCTTCAAGTACTTCACGGTAAAGTGGTCGGTGTAAGTCGTGCACTTTTGTGACTCGAGATAACACATCCAAAACTTAAAGATGGCCACCACATCGAGTATCTCCTTGCTTTGGGTGGTGTAATTTAGCTTAGTACCGTACAACTTGTGCAAGTATTAAGGGAGCAGCTGTGACCCGTTGCTGAATTCCTGCAGAAGAATTTACGAATGGCTAGTTTGAAGCATCCACTTTCATCTACAAATATTGGCTGATGTTGGCCAAGTGCAAGGCCAGCATGGAGGTTAGAGCCCATTTGAGATTCTAAAGGGCTCCTTGTTTGCTAACCTAAAAAAAAATCACCATCCTTGTAAATTTGGTTTCAGAATAGCACTGAAACTTCTGTATAACAAGGTATTAACTTGTTTTAGTGATCTCAAAACCAAAGGAATACTTGCACATCATGAATATTGCTGGCAATTTGTGCCATAACATGAAGATATATTCGTCACCAATAATCTTTTCCAATTCAAATTTCCAAAACACCACGTCACTTTTGGAGAACTTAATAAAAAACATCGCAAACATTGGAGCACCTTCTTCAAATTCTCCTCATGTTCCTCCATTTTCTTGCTATGTGCCAAAATTCTATTGACGTACATCACCATTGAGTCAACAGGATATGAATTAACAATTTTGTTTCTTACCACCATGAAGGTGGCCATTGTCTTGATTGACCGAGAAGGTATAGCCAAAAGCACAAGGTGATGGTAAAGGATACAACTGGCTATCTTTTCAACATATTCTGATGTAATGTACATCAGGTAGTACCCAAATTAGAGGTTGACCTCCATGATATAGCAAGTTACATGGAGCTGATCAACGAGCTCCTTGTCCCTTGGGAGCAAGAATTGGTTTTTTTATCTTCAGCTCATTCAACACCTTGTATTCTATGCACATTTGCATCTTCCCTGTCATTTTCTTGTGTCCAATCAGCACTGACGCAGTGCATGGAGACAAGGAGGAGCATATGAAACCTTCCTAGATAATCATGGACAGCTCCTTCTTGCACTCCTATCGTTGTGCGATGCTCTTACAGTATAATTTACAAATAGGCAGAAAAACTCTGTTCTTGAGGTTTATGCAATGGTCCACATCCCCCGTTGGTGGTAGACCCTATGGAGGGTGTCGGGGAACACATCATCGAAACCTGTGCACACCTTCTGAAGCTCCTCAGACACAAAAGATAACCTACCATTATCTTCTCACTGGCTGCCTAATGCACCAAGTCATGCATCAATTACTCCGATTTGTCAAGGTCATCCTCCAGGTCTCATAGAAGCTGATAGTAAATTTATCATTTCCTGTCATTGCATTATCGAGGCTCAAAAATTTTATAATGATAGGTGCCAATTACTCCTTGTGAGGCACCAACTGCTGCAACACTTCCTCCTTGTCGTTCACCTCCTCAGCATCCTCTCTCTTACACCAAATAGTCAATCAATACTCATTGCCTCCACGCTTGACTGGCACAGTATGCTTCTCCTAGTTTCTTGTGAGGTTGTATCTGAAGAGGAATTCATGACTGATTATCACATCGTAATGTTTCATCGGGAACATCCAGTGTACAATCGTTATGCAAAGCTTCCCCACACCAATAGGGTGGGGACGTGATGTTACAGTCCACTTGGGTAGCGCTCCACTTCTCACTTGTGAGTGAAAAAACAAATTCCAAGCACAATCCATGCGTGCAAAAGCTTGACTCATGCCACAATCTACCAAGCTCACCAGATTTCCCTGAAAGACTGTCAAAAGAGAAATATGAATCACTCCTCCTCCCACTTCATATCCCCCATGCCTTGACATCAGATTCCCCCGATGTTTTCTAAGGAATGCACGTGAGTGGTCAAGATGTGGTTTGGATTGAGGGGAGCCAGACATAACATCATCTATTTCCGTTTTTCCTTGTGTCTTGCCTCCTCTATTTCCTTTGTTGTTTCCTTTATGGCTTACATCCCCTTCCCCTTTTACTTATCATTTCCATTGTCCTTACTTAGAAATCAACAGTCACACACAATGTGGAAGGACTTGCCAGGAGTATAGCACTTGCACTCATGTAATGCTCCAATGATCACGGATGTGGTGCTACTCTCTTCTATCATCATAGATACCACTTTGGGAGTGTGGCTGTTGGTATGAGCATGCTGCATTCACACATTTAGATTTTATATTTCTATGGTGATTCCTAGCAGGACGTCACAGCAAGGACGGTATCCTTGAGGCCATTGTCGTGGTGGAATCACAACTTGTGAGTGTCAAAGCCATAGCTTGTCATAATCTCACAAAAATTGTGAGTGTACTTGATTACGCCTCTAGTTTGGCAAACCCGACACAGCTTGGTACACACGATGCTCCTTACATTGCCTGTGGATACCTTGATCAAAATATGTATGAAATCCACCCATGAATTATGCCATCTTAGTGTTGGGTGACCACTGTTACAAGTTGGAGTCGATATTATTGTTGTCGTACTGCTGTGTGGATTGGACAGTGTAACTTCATCTCACCAATCTATGGATTCCACCAGGCAGAGAGTACTCATTACCACATATGTAGTAGGGAGGTGGATGAGACAAGGAATAAATTGTCACTGTTGGAAGATTTGATCATTATTAAAAAATTTAAATTCATCAAAGCAATGCTCTGGGGGTGGATCACCTGTGTTGCTTTCATCGTATCCAGTTAGGAACCATTGTATGATGTTTCCATGTATCCAAATGCCAAATGGTGGTGCATCACTGTTCTATGTTTCTTGCATGTACATTTATCAATTATAGGTGTGGAAGATTTCTCCAGTTCTAGGTAGTAGTGGAGGAGTGTTGATGGACCATGACTGTTGAAGAGTTTTGTGGGGAATCCTATTCATGAAATCTCTTTCTCTTACGATTTTAGTTGAAGAGGGATAAATTATCACAAGGGTGGATGCTGACTTATCACGAAACATGCCATTGCAGGTTTTGTTCTTTCTGTTGCTATAATCCAGACAGACGATTTGTGTGTGGGTGCGAGACTGAGGTCCAGAAACTCTTTTGAGATTTTTCTGTTATTTTTTGTACCTGCAAGTCCTTTTCCCTGGCACCAGTGGAACTACTGGTGCTGTTGATGGTGATGATGTTGAGGATGCTGGTATGGCTAATATTGCTATGATTGAGGAAGGAGTGGTTGCATGGGAAAAACCATGTGATCTGCTTCTAGAGGTACATGGATGGCATCCTGTTGTGAGATGTGTGGAATGTTTTGGAGGAGTTTTCTGCCACAATGCCACACTCAAATGAGGTGCTACCACCGGTTGTTCCTTGAGTCCATGCAGCGGTGTTGCAGTAGGGTGTTGGGGGGCATGGAGAGAACAGCATGTGTAATAAGTGAAGGAGGATGTCGACAGCACACTATTGTAGTCGTGAAGGCACCTGTAAGATACACAATCCGATACACTCTCCAAATATACTCGAGTTGTTTGGACGGGAGGCAAACATCAACGTGAATTGGACTGATCAAACAAAGTGTGGGAACTATGACAGATTTCAAATAAGTTCCTCCTTTGGCCCTTTGAAGTCAACTGAGGCCCTTCAAAGTTCTTGTATTTATTGGAGGAGGGACCAAAGATACCCACGTTGTTTCACAAGGGCAGAAGTGCCTCGGCTACAACCTGCTTCTCATTGTGAGTTTTTTACATCATCAAATTCATTGAATACAAATGAGGTACATGTAAAGTTGTCTTTGAATTTTTTTTCACTAAAACAAACAATGAACAAAAAATTGTAAACAAATGGTTAAACTTCCAGGAAGTGAACACACAATGTGTGCTGTGTACATCTATTAGGTAGTGAATTGAAATGGCAAGGTGAACCATAGCTCTACAAGGGAACTCACGAACGCCATGTTTTATGATGAATAAAAGGAAAACCATGCGGATGTATTGCTGTGAGTGCAACAACAGATTTTCTGGTAAAAAGTAACTGTTGGTCTTATTGGATGGATTTGCATCACCCAATGTTGGAAGAGACGATTTGGTATAGAATGGTTTCTAAAGAACAAATACTGGTTTTGAAGGAAAACGAACCAATACAGGATTGCACAAATTCTAACTATAAAAACCTTTATGATTACAAAATGGAGGTATGGATGATTCAACAGTCTAGAGAACTTGTCCAATGACCCACTAAAATGTTATCATCGGATGAGTTTTCATTTCTATTGAAGTCCGGAGGTTGACAAGGCTGTTGGAGTGGTCTCCGAGATCTTTCATGGAGTAAAGTACATCTTCCCTTGGTTGAGTGGCAAATGACAATGACAACTGCACCTCGTCAATGATGAGAAGAATGAGAGGAGTATAACAAATCTGCCTCAGTCCAGTCGGATCAAAAAGTATGAAGATAGCCAATCTTTCTGGACATGGCCTATTGTTTTTTTGTGATGGAGTTTGTAGGTAAGGTTCAACCAAATGAATCCGCATGAAATTTGCAAGCTGGAAACAGATTAAACGCCATCCTCCTTAGCCTCGTTGGAAAAATAAACAGGGAATTTTGCTCATGTTCCCAATGTGATTTCACCCTTTCTCAAGGAGGGAATAACTTGCAACATTTTATTCCTTGAGAAACTGCCATATAATCTCATTCAAACAAGGACCATCGGTCTCAAACCATGAAGCCAAAAAATACATCACAATATTCCTTGAATGAGCAGTCATTAGCTTGAAAAGCTCACCAACTGTACGAAACATCCCTATTCCTGTCATAAGGAAGAATATCAGGCCC
Source organism: Penium margaritaceum (assembly GCA_023375785.1). Lineage (NCBI taxonomy): Eukaryota > Viridiplantae > Streptophyta > Zygnematophyceae > Desmidiales > Peniaceae > Penium > Penium margaritaceum. The sequence continues at coordinate 8,789 of SZWC01002109.1, read as the reverse complement.
TTGATGAAATGACCATCAAGAGCCTAGTCTATTATTTCAGTATAGAAGCTCTTCGAACAACAAAGTGTGGCCAGAAGTTCAGCAAAATAGACTTGCAAAGTGGTCATCACATTGTATATATCTCTAAAAAAGACATTGAGAACAACATCATGAACTTGGTATGGGTGTTGTAAGTTCACTCGCATGTTGTTTGGACAAACAAATGTCCATCTGATGTTCAAGGTCGTAGTGAATACCTTTGTCCATGATGATGACCTTTTGTGTTGTATCTCAACAACAATCTTGTGTGTAGGTGCACTGGAGATGAGCACAACAGAAATCTCTGCAAAGTTCTCAGACTTTTACAAGAAAATATGATTTCAGGCATAACTTTAGTCAATGTTTGATTAGTTTTTTAGCCACACCATTGGTGGCAGACGGATCCTCATGGATCAAAAAAGGCATTGGCAGTTGCATACTTGCAAACGTCAACCAAAATTTGCGGCCAACATTTGTAGCTTTCTACTTGACTTGTTTCACCACTTTCTCTGATTTGTAAAGGATGCTTCCAAGTGTCAGTGCTCATCACCTATCTCATTTAAGTTTTCAATGAGTGGATTCAGGGAGGTAGCAAAAAGGAAGCATTCAACTTACTGGAAATTTTTCTGACTATAGCACCAGCCTTATAATTCACAAACGTGACGATCAGCAATATCATAGCAAGAGATGCTCGTGATCAACTGATTGAAGCATTTCTTCCTCAAGACAATGGGAATGAGCTCAAGTAAACGTTGCAAAATAATATTTTGGTTTCAATTATGTATAAGTTTAAATCCTATGGGTATTGCTTGCAATGCAGACACAACATCGTGCACACTCATCATTTGGTGCTCAAACACCGTAGTGTTTTTTAAATTCATCCAATTTTTGGGAGCCTTTTTTATGATTGCTGTATTCTCCCAGAATCAGGTCCATTTCAGTTTTTTTTCTGGTTGTCTAGTGGAAATAGCCCACATTTATGGAACTCTTGAATTCACCCAATGTTCAACTCCCTAGCCTTCATCGTGGATGCAAAACTCATGCGAGACAGTCAAACTTCATATCTTGGATGCTTGAATTCTGATCATCTCAAGCCTGGATTCGGCCATCTTCACAACTCACGTTTGTTCTCGCTTGTGCCTCCCGAGCAAGAGAGAACATGGGCTACCAAGTGAGTGGATTTAAAACAATAAGAGGCGAATAACACAGCTAAAACCGGGAGTTTCAGTAGTGATTCTCCCATTCTCTGATTAGTTTATTTAAGGAACTCATGGGCGAGTAAAAATACTGTTTTAGGGAAAACATGGATGAATATATGGTATATGAAGACATAGCCCAAAATCATTTGTCAACAAACTCAATAGAGGAAGCTCCACTTGTGCGACAATGAAAAATCCATGAAGTATAGTCCTTGAAAGGCAAGTCCAACACTGACACTAAGTTACTAATTAGAATCCATGATCACAATCCACTCGCTACAATTTGAGTGAGGTCCTTACATGGAGCAACTTTTCACGCATGGCATTGAACTTTACAACAGTTACGAATCAGTAATGTAATTGACTTACTCACCAGGCCAAAAACCCACCAAATGACAAGTTTTGAGAATGCTATCAGTGGGTTGTCACAAAACTAATCCATGCGAACACTTTGGGAGATAAAACTTCTAAAAACCCTCACATAATAGCAACATGTATCACAAACATGTAGAAAAGCACCAGGCCACTAGATAACTATGGTTGGATGATTCCATAGACATTGCAACCAAACTACTCTTTACTGTAAGAACTTTGGTGCCATCTCACTCGTGGTTTTTTCCTTCTCCGAGATGGCCCATTTGACACCAAAGACCTCCTTTGTCACCTCCGAGGGCACAGTCCGGCTGTTCCTCAGCTACATTGTATGGATGCATTGAGTCCATGATGCCATGACAAGAGATCAAGATGACCAGTGCAGCGTGGCAATGCCACGCTGACCAATTGAAGGAGCCACGTGGTTCGAGCGGGGTCGCATGGGATTTCGGGCGATGAGACGGGATGGCTTGAGGGTCGAAAACCTTCAGGCACTGTGGTTTTGCCTAGTCGGCCAAGGATTCCGTTGAATCTGTTACACCGGTATCAGAGCTCCAGGGCTCGAATCCCACGTTGGGATTGCCCGAGATGTCGAGGCGGCTCCCACTCCTAGTGGGGACAAGTGTAGCGTGCCAGTGCCACCCCGACCGGTCAAAGGAGCCACGTGGCTCAAGAAAGGTCACCTGGAACTGTGGGCGGTGAGACGGGATGGCTTGACGGTCGGAGCCCCTCAAGCACTGCGGTTTTTCCTAGTCGACCAAGGATATCGTCGAATCCGTTGTAACCGGCATACCAACAGGTCTAGTGGGAGCTCAAGGCTCACTATGGCCGTTGGATCCGACTACATTAGGTGTTTCATACTTTGAATGACATTCAAACAAAGCGGACTAGTCAAAATTCCAAGTAGCTTTTGGAAAACAAAACCTTGCGGCAAAAGTAAGACGTAAAGTTGCCAACAGGATGTTGCCCTCACACCTCCCCTCCATCTTCCTTTTTTACATATAAATGTAAACTGTGAAGCTATTCCATACCTGGTGGTAGTAAATGAGCAGTTAATAACATCAAAACTTATTCGTCCTCCTTCCTTCCCTTCCACCCTACCTCCCCTCTCTTCCCATCCCCCTGCCTCTTCCTCTTTTAGGCATAAAAGTGAAGGGTGTAGTTAACTTCTACTTGAAGGCAAATGTGTGTCTACAACTACAAAAGTCACCATCCTCCAATGCCTCCTCCCACCCTCCCCCCTCATCTCCTCCCTCCTCCTCTTTGAGGTATTGAAGAAAACAGAGTAGTTATTGTTTTAGCTGCTATCTCTAAATGAGGAGCTCCTCCTTTCCTACCTTCTCCCCTTCTCTTCTCTCCTGGCTCCTCCTCTTCTGGTTTGTTGCAATGGGTAGAGCACAGTAACAGTAAAGAGGAAATCAATGGTGGAGGTAAAAAATGTGACAACAAGGTTGGCAATAAGGGAAACCACGACAAGAGGTCATCCCCTCCCATCCCCCCTTCAACTTTCAATAAAGGAGCACGACATAAAGTAATCAAATTCACAGACACAAGGATGCCAAAGTGCAAAGCGAATGTGACTGAAAACAGCTCTTGCCAAGGCACTGAAACAAAGTCGGCCGATAGGTGGTCATGCAGCTTCATTCCCGATTTATGAGGCCGTCTTGTGTTTGGTATTGTGATCTATGAACTCGATCCTCCCCGGCATGCCAAAGGGACGTGCAACTCAAAGTCAAAGATCCTCCTTCGAGGAAGAACGTGGCAACATTCAACGATGTCCATGATAAGAAGCCACAGCTGGTGATGCCATCACCATCAAATTACATAGCTAAGAATGTCACGTTATTGCATCAGGTGGGAATAGAGGAATGTGGCTAGAACAATGATTCTGATGAGGAGGCGAGAACATTTGCAATTGTTAAAGGGGGAGTTGAGGTTGCCGGGGGCGAGGAAGTTGGAGATGAGGGAAATGAGTAGAATGAAGGGTATGAGGGATAATAGGTGGATGATGAGGATGAGGAGGATGAAGGTGCAGGCAAAGAGATGAAAAGATAGAAGGTACCCGGTATGGTGACAATTCACCTATAGAGCTGCATGGGGATCTAGCTTACTACAAGGTTCAGTTGTACACTCTCCCCACATGGAAACATAAGAGCCAACTGGGGACTACGTTGTGTATGGATAGCCACCTCTAGTTGTGACACAAGCTAGAGTACAAGCGAAGGTCATCATTCATCCGAGCCTGTCGGCCAATGCCTCTCTTATCGTGGTAGGTGTCACCTCGACGAGCATTGGGCTAGGTGAAGGATATATTAAGCCCGAGGGCTCTCCATTGCTGGATTGGGCTCTGGAGTCATCGGAGCTACACCATTTACTATGAAGCTTGTTGCTTCTGTTGCCTAGTTTACTTGAAGAGCGTCTTGAGTTGCTTGCATTTGTCCCTCCATTGTTAAGGTCTTCGCCAGGTTCCTGCCACTTTTGGGCAGGTGCGCTCGCTCCTTTCTCCATTCTGGTCGTAGAGTTATCAAATGTGAAGACAATAGAGATTTGTAAACGACCAATGCAACGCCGCGTAAGACTGAAGTCATAGATTGTAGCACCATTGCACCCTTGTACTAAGTGTTATGTCGGCTAGAACGTAGATGGTGAAAATGGTAGAATGTTTGAAGCAAAATTTTAGGAAATTGGGACACTAGCTTGTAGTTCGTTGTAAGTGTTGGAACTGTCGAGCACATATAGTGTGTATAAACATCAATGAGGCTTATTTTGGGTGTAAGGCGCTTGATTCAAGAAAAAAGTTTGCATCAGTTTCGTGAGTTTCTGCCTTGAGAAAATCTATCATGAATTCAAGGAGTCTTGAATGTATGAAGGCGGTTCCATATACAAAGTGCAGTGTCGTTATGAGGTCGACCAGAAATGATGGATTTAAGAATAATTTTTTATATTTAAATTGAAAAATGTGGATATTGGTACAATCTGTGAGAAGCTTATGGACCAAACGTAACTTAGATCGGGACAGTTTGCCGAAATGGCCTCGATCGATCAATGTAAAAATCTGGAGGTATTTTAAAGAATGAATGAATTAATTAAGGAAGTTATTAAGCAGGTAAATCTGGGTAATTTTCACATCGGTTACGTTAGTGAAAATAGATAATCTGGTGGTTTTGGGGATAATTTGGGGAGAAAGGCTAGGGGAGACTTTGACGAGAAACAATTCAGGTCTTTGTTCACGTCCCGGTGCGATTTATTTTCACTGGCTTCTCCCAATGTTTTGGCGGTAGCACGCGATCGGCGGCTCGTGCTGACGCTGGCGCACCTTGCTGGCCCCGTTCGCAGCCACGCAATGAGGAGTTTCGACGTTTTGGGAGGTACAACGACTACCGCCACGTAAGCCTCCACTTCCATTCTTCTTCTTTTTCGTTCGCCCACTACCACCTGCACCACTGTCACCACCCGGCACCGAAAGTCGTCCGCTTGGCTCGCCGGTCCCTCCCACCCACGCAGGTGGTCCAAGTTCCACTCAGCCTGGTCAGCCAGCCATTTTTTGTTTTGCCTGATCACCATCTGCCCCCCCTCGATCGATCGCCTCGTCTCGCCATGGCGACAATCGGGGCTCCATCGGCCACCGCGAGCTCTGTCGGCCCCCGCGCCGGGACCTCGCACGTTGGCGGGGCGCTCCCCTCCCGAGCGGCCACGTACTCCAGCAGGCACCGCCGGAGCGCCGCCACTGCTGCAGCCGCTCGGCAACAGCAGCAGCGGTGGAGTCTCGCTGTCGGCGGTGACGTGACGCAGGGCGTCAGGCTGCCTGCGGCTGAGACCGGGAGGACAAGGGGCGGCCGAGGTGCGCGGGTCGCGAGGGCGTCGGCGGAGGCTGCCGCAGAGGCCGACCCCGCCGCCGGAGTGGCGCTGTACAACCCCAAGTCGTACGACGCGCTCGTCAAGGGTATGTGGTGGGCGGAAGGTTGGGCGCTCGGGGTGGGTGG
>SZWC01002108.1:213627-242973 GCA_023375785.1 Penium margaritaceum | reverse complement strand
TCTATCTCTACCTCTATCTCTATCTCTATCTCTATCTCTATCTTTATCTCTATCTCTATCTCTATCCCTATCTATATCTCTATCTCTATCTCTATCTCTATCCCTATCTCTATCTCTATCTCTATCTCTATCTCTATCTCTATCTCTATCTCTATCTCTATCTTTATCTATATCTCTATCTTTTTCTTTATATCTATCTCTATCTCTATGTCTATCTCTATGTCTATCTCTATCTCTATCTCTATCTCTATCTCTATCTCTATCTCTATCTCTATCTCTATCTCTATCTCTATCTCTATCTCTATCTCTATATCTATATCTATATCTATATCTATATCTTTATCTATATCTATATCTATATCTATATCTATATCTATATCTATTTCTATATCTATATCTATATCTATATCTATATCTATATCTATATCTATCCCTATCCCTATCTCTATCTCTATCCCTATCTCTATCTCTATCTCTATCTCTATCTCTATCCCTATCTCTATCTCTATCTCTATCTCTATCTCTATCTTTATCTCTATCTCTATCTCTATATCTATATCTATATCTATAGAGAGAGAGAGAGAGAGAGAGAGAATCCTTGCAGTTAAATCTAGCAGCTCAAGGATTGCTCCAAACCCAAAATGGATATCTGCTCCTAAAATTTGACGAGTAGTTGAATCCGGTGAAAGTTAAATTACCTGTATCAAACAAGTAACGAGGGAGATATGAGCTTCCAAAGTTGGGGTGTGCAAGGCTCCTCAGGGTGTTGGCCGCGACTCGACTGCCGATGAAAAATCCACCGGAATGAGTAACAAAAGTAGCCTGGTGATCTAGTCCCGGAAGACTGCCAAAGCGTCCAGAGGACGACATCCACTGGAACAAGTAGTATAGGTTGTTACTGAGTGAGCTAATATCCTGTCTTGGAGTCCGGAACTCAATAGCACAGCATGATGACATAATCACTGCCTCAACCGGCTGCTCCCATAAGATCACCCTCCCCCTTCGAGGGCGCACCGTCCCGGTGCGCTCCTGGTACCCTTGGAGGATCGTGTTGACAGCACCGCACCTGTGGATATCAGCTTCGGGGATCCAGCAGTTGTGCTCAGGCCCATAACCGAGCCATGGCACCAAGTACTACTACCCATTATCGCACAGACTGTGCCAGAGAATCTTCTCCACCACTTACTCTTCCTCACCCTCCACCGAGACCGGTGGAGGAGGAGCCTGTTCCCGCGCCATGAACTGCATATCTAGCTCCTTGTAGGCCATGAGAAGAGAAGCGTGGAACACAAGACGGATCCCGTGGAGCACATGGTATAAAGTGCACCATCTTCTGAACTAGTCCATCACTACCAGCACCATTGTGTTGCTCGTTCCGCCCCATGGAAGACCCCCCACAAATTCTTGTGAGATGTCCGTCCACGGGCGCTCCGGCACCGGTAGCGGCTGCAGCTCTCCTGGCGCCTGTGTCCTCCGTGACTTGAACATGTGGCACGTGTCATAGCTGCCCACATATTCCTTGCAATCTGCTCCCATCGTTGACCACCAACATTGGCACGCAAGGGTCTTGAAGATCTTGTCATGGCCAAAATGGCCACAGTAGTACGAGCCGTGCACTTCCTCCAATAGAGCTTGTCGCAACGACACGCTCCGCAGCACCACAATCTGGTTCCCCTTCTCACACCGCCAATATTAGCCATCCCACTTGCACCCCTTCACCGTAATTCTGGCAAAGTCCTGGTTCCCCGCATACCCGTGGGAAAACAGGTTACGGAGAATCAGAGATCCCGCCAGCACCGTCATTGCATGCATGCCGAAGTCCGGGCGACGCGAAAGCAGGACTGCTGGGTTCATACTCCTTGGTTCTAGGTGGAAAGTTGAGCTCTCGGTGGATGTTGACCACAAGAGGGAGTTGACCTCCTAGGTGGAGAGTTGAGCATCTCCCTCTTGTGATCCAAGTAGGGGTGGAACACCCTGTTCATACTCCTTGGTTCTAGGTGGAGAGTTGAGCTCTCGGTGGATGTCCCGCGAAAGCGGGACTGCTGGGTTGATACTCCCTCTTGTGGTCAACATCCACCGAGAGCTCAACTCTCCACCGAGAGCTCAACTCTCCACCTAGAACTGAGGAGTATCAACTCTCCACCTAGAACCAAGGAGTATCACCTAGGAGTATCAACTCCTAGGTGGAGAGTTGATACTCCTTGGTTCTGGGTGGAGAGTTGAGCTCTTGGTGGATGTCCTGCGAAAGGGGGACTGCTGGGTTGATACTCCTTGGTCTTAGGTGGAGAGTTGAGCATCTCCCTCTTGTGGTCCAAGTAGGAGTGGAACACCATGTTCATCAGCACTATGAACATAGCATTCGTTAGCCCAAAAGGCATCATGAGGTACTCAGAATATCCATAGTGCATCCAAAACACTGTCTTTTCCACATTCTCCTCTGCAATGCGGACTTGGTGATACCCCGACCTTAGGTCCAAATTGCTGAAGACGCGTGCCCCTCGTAGCTGGTGGAACAACTCCTCGGCCCATGCCAATGTTGTTGAGCGCCCGGTAGTCCACGCACATCCGCAGCTCTCCTGACTTCTCCTTGACAAACAGCACCGGCATCGCGTATGGAGATACCAATGGCGGAATGAAGCCCTGGTCCACCAACTCCCCCAACTACTTCTTGAGCTCCGCAAGCTCCGCATCGCTCATGCGGTTGTACAACCGCACTCTTGGTGACGACCCTGGCACCACCTCGATCTTGTGGCCGATGTCGCGCCGCTGCGGCAGCCCCTTTGGCAACTCCTCTCGAAAAACTTCCCCAAACTCCTTGAGCACCTCCCCAACACTGGGAGGCGACTCTGGAGTTCCCACGCCTTCCACCGGCTGCCCCTTTGTTGCTTCAACAGCTGCAATCCGCTGCTCTGCTGCTTCTTATGGACGCACACAAGCTAATAAAACCTGGCCACCCTTGTGCTCACACCACTTTCACTGCTGCAAGTTGATGACGCGTTGCTGATTCCTCACTTTTGCCACATCCAACTCCCTCCCCTCACCCCGCCACAACAGCAAAGTGAGGTTGTTCCCACCCGCCTTCATGACCACCCGGTTGCACCTCCAATCCACCTGTGGATTCCAATCGTGCAACCAATCCCGGCCGATCAAGCAATCAAAAGCATCCATAGGGCAAGTGTGGAACTCCATGTCGCACACCAACTTACCCAAATTGATCTTGTGCTTGACAAGAGGCATGCCGTACTCAACCACTCCGGACACGTGCCGCGCCTTGGCCGACGTCCCCGACTGCCCCGCTAGCTCCCACCTCGTTGCCAACTTTTCGTTGAAGAAGCTATTAAGGATTGCAAGACAATCCGAACGCAACTTTCCCGGCATTATTTGGTTGAGTGTGGGCTATGCTAGGGTCGGGTTCATTCCGGCGGCCATGAATAGAATCAGGAAAAACTACAAGTCCCAGGTCAAGACAAGGAGTAGTTCCATCGGGTAAGCCTCGCTAGTTGGAACTCACCCGGCTGGTTGGCAGCAAGTCTTGCCAGCGCGCAAGCAAGGAACAAGGGTAAACTGCCCTCGTGCTCCGCAAAAGGGCCGGCTAGCCCGCGCCCTGCCCTGCACACACAAACACAAAGCAGGTGTGTGACTCTAGCGAGGACAAATCTAGGTTCAAGTCACAAGCTGCGAGGTTGACCTAGGAAGCTACAATGGACAAACATAGGTCTGCTAAGGCCAATTGATGGGAAGACTCCAGCGAGTAAGCAGCTGCTAAGGGATGAAGAGGGACAATGCCAACAAGATGGAGGCGACCACTCATACGGGGCGGCCGGGTCGCGGGCCGTCACGGTGCGTCGCCTCCACTACCTGCATCGGCATGCCCTGTGCACTCACGACCACCTACGAGGAGAAACATGTACAATGAGAGATTAACACGCCCCCTTGGAAGGGAGTGCAGCGGGCATGCAGCCTAGATGTTGGAGTTGGAGCAGAAGTGAAGAAGATGGAATAGCCTTGGTAAGAAAGTCATCCAGCTGGGCCTGAGCATGATGGGAAACACTTGTACTTTCCCTGCCTCCACTGCCTTGCGAATGAAGTGATGATAAATGCTTATGTGCTTTGTGCGTGGATGCAACACACCATCATTTTCTGCAATGTGGCGGGCTGGTGAGCTGTCGCTGTGCACAGGCATAGCGGATTTGTTCACGCCCTGTCCCTCAAGCAAGATCCCTTCACATGCTGCCTCACTCAATGCCATGTATTCTGCCTCAGCCAAGCTAGGCAATAGCCCATACACACCCAGACTGTACGGTGTCACACCGGCATTACCAGCTAGCAAGGCTAGGCAAGTTCAGGCCTCCCAAGACGTTGGGACATGTCATCAGACGTTCGGGTCTCAGCCACATTCAAGCTATACATGTCTGAAAGAAGGTAACAAGGGCTTAGCTTATTAGTGTTGGGTCTTCCGAGGTTCCGATACAAATCACTGTATACCCGGGTCTTGAATGTAGAGGGATTGCACAACCTTCAAGTATCAATATGTGTCTTACCATCATGTATCCCGGGACATTGGCATAGACCATCAAGTACTCGGGTCTCAACCACCACGAAAATTCCACAAGCTCTCGAAAAACCAACCAGGCTTCCGGAACACATCGGTCACGTTTCGCCAGCACTGTCGTAGGTGCTAGAGAAGTCTCAGGATGCTCCAAAGGTCCGTCGTGTTGTCACACTCTCCTCCATTGTGTACCACCAACGTGGGATGTATGGGTAATTCATCTCCGTCGTGACGGGTGGAAGCCACATAAACCAACATTGTCTCTGGCTGACATGGCCGTCAACACAACAACAATTGAGCCAAGACATGGAATGATGGTTCATGCAAAACTACAACAAGGACCAATCAATTACACACCGACTCCTCCTCCAAGTACAGAGGGTAAGCCCGCTATCCTCGGAAGTGCAACAAAGGTCACAAAGTCTCCTCATGACACTAGTATAACCCACCAAGTGTCCGGGTCTCGACCATGTAAGGAGACTCACACATGCACACACACTGGCACAAAGCACATCATGCACAGGTCATCAAGCAAGAGGGTCTCCTTGTGGTATTGGTACAATCTACCAAGTGTCCGAGTCTCGACCAACAGAGTGCAATGGTCCACATGCAATGACATACATATGGTATGCGCAGGCGTGTGACGTAAGTCCCATGCCGGCTGTTGTGGCACACTCGAGGCAGAGCAAGGACCCCTCGTCATGCATCTCTCGCAACATCGCAACAGGTACAAGTCCACACAACACTCCCCTCGGGCAGAGGAACCCAATGCCCACGTACTGAATTGAGTCGCTGATGTCATACTAGCAAAAACTGATGCCAAAATAGCCGCCTACTCCAGCAAGAACTGACATGGATAACTCCTCTCTCTGCAATCCTGGGAAAGAAAATACGTCGTCACTACGCCATGAAGAAACTGCTCCCCCTCTCGTGCACGAGTCTGCTGCCATCTAAAGGATAGAGCTCCATCTACCGCCACAATTACCGTCTCCATACTTCATGGAGCATTCCAATGCTTGTAAGAATGCCGCAAGCCCCAACCCTTAGTCTCTCCTCTCTTCGGTGTACAGTGGCACATCAGGGTACGTCAGGGGGCAAGTAGTGGATGAGGAGGACACAACCATGGATGAAGTGGCGGAGCTGGCCTCCGAGGCGCGATGGAGCACCTCGAAGCACAAGGGTACACCGCCACAAAGGGAGGAGGGCAGGCACACAGAGCTGGACCTGCACAGGTCAAAAAAGATGTAGATGGAGCTACTAAGGCAGGTGGAGGAAGATCCATGGTGAAAACAGGTAAAGAAAGAGGAGTGATGATGGAGTCGTTAGGAACAAGGATGGCGGGAACTAAAGGCATGCTCACCTCTCCCGTGGTAGTGTCTCCATCGGACGTCATACTCAAAACTTGTATAAGATCCTTCTGTAGGACGTGTGTGCGAGATCCTGATAGTGGAAGGCTCATACCGATAGAAGTGTGCTCCTTTGCATTTATAGTCACTCCCGGACTGCCATCACCTCCCCCTGCACCATCTCTACACAATCCTAAAAGTCAGCATAAACTACTTCCGACAAATAGAGGTGGCCCATCTCTGCCTCACGTAGGGCCAACTTTGCCTCATTGGATGCTACATGTGCAGACTGCAGAACTTGCAAGTACAACTTCATATGCATCTCTATTCTTGAAGACAATGGAGCCCGTGCTGGTGCATCCTCCTGGGGGTCAAGTAAACTCGCAACGTGTTGAAATGCTAGAAAATTGGATGCAACTAAAGGTGTCGTATCCCCACCGCAGCTCGTATGTCTTAGACAAGGAGGGATGAGTTTTTTCATGCCAAGAGAGAAGGAGAAGGTAGAGTTGTCAGAGTCCGCGAAGTATTTAACAGTTTTGTCTGTGCACGTACTGCCCCTCTCATCATCGATGTGATCAGCAGGGTAGCCAACGAATGAACACGTGATGGCAGAACTAAGCTACTGCTGACAAGGTGATTACATCTGCGTGGTCTCATCTACTGCAATTTCCTGAGGTGCCAACGTAGTGGATAGAGCTGTACAAGACTCTAGTTTGGCAAGTGATTTAATGCCACCCAAGACAACAAGCAAGCGCAGCTAGCCCTCACACATCCTCTTGTTGGGAAGATCAGTCGTTGTCACCCGCATAATGATGGAGTGAGGATCATCACGCGATTGTGCCATATGTGACGCTGCTCCTCCATGTGTACGGGAACATGCAAACTCTAGGAACATGCTGATCCACTCTGCTCCGGAAGTGCGACCGCTACCAAGCTACTTTGAGCCTGCTGTACCAACTTCCCCAAAAGCTCGCAAGAGGCATCCTCAGCCGTACAGGCCTCATATGCCACCACCGGGCCACCACAAGTCGGTGCCGCGAGTGGCACCGGCCACAAACTCGGGGCCTGCACCACTCCTCATGCAATCTACTCTTGTAGAAAGTCTGTCTCCTTTTCCACCGCCGGGCCGCCACAGGCCGGCCCCGCGAGTGGCACCACCCAAGGACTCAGAGCCTGCACCACTCCTGATAAGATCTGTTGCTGTAGAAGGTCCAGCTCCTCACTGCTGCTTTCAGGCAAAGGTACTCACCTTGTCAAAATCAATGTGGCTAGCTATCCCGAAAACCCACTCTCCCTCTCGACAGGATGAGGAAAGGTAAGCATAGAGTGGACAATCAGTCTGAGCTCAATCAAGCATGATAAGTTGTTTGGAAACGACAACGTCACTCTCGAGACCAAGCAATGAAAGATGAATCATCCAGAGGGGACATATCGGTAGAATGACAAATCAGAAGAATGGTAGCCACTCGCAATGGATCAGAGGGTGAAGCTAAAGAAGCATCCTACGGAGATGCTGGAGAAAAAGATATAGAGGAAGGCAGGAAATCCGTCAACGGACGTGTGGAAGTAGCACGCTTGGTGAAAGCAAGGTTACACAGCTGTTGTAACATCCACTTCAAGCCCCCGATCTTGGCAAACATGATCGCCAGAGGTCAGGTGAGTGGACCTGCTAGCTTCGGCACATCCTCATCCTGTGGAGGACATGTACTCTCACAGGACAGAAGCCAAGGTAGATGCCAGCCTCGACGGTGCGTCCAGGATCGACGCCAACCGAGTCGTCCATCACCACAATAGTAGCAAGCGAATGCACAAGACACCTGCTATCATGACGGCAAACTCGTTTCGAGCACCTGAAAATGGGGGAGAGGATGCAGAGAGCACTTGCTCCCGAAAGCAAAGCACCAAGCCTCGGGAGGCTACGACACTGTTGCACATCATCACTCTGAAAGGTCCTGGTGTCAAGGTCAACAATCGTGACCTGACTGGATGAGGTGCAATGCCACAACACGTCTAGAGAAACGTGGGGCTGTCTGGATGTAGTTGAGACTGCTACCACTCCTCAACCTACACTTGGTGTCACTAGTGACACCCCCAAAGGTGCTGCTGAAGGTGCGATAGTCGTCCCTTTTTTCTTTGGTTCACCAAACTATTTGGTGACGGTTGAGTACCCCTTCCTTGTGGTGTTTCTCAATTTCCCCACTCGTGGACCCCTCTATCCTCTCCTCTTTTTCTTTTGTGGTTCACCGAACTATCTAGTGATGGTGGGGTACCCCTTCTCAAGGGTGTTTCTCAAGTGCCCCACTTGTGGACCCCTCTGTCCTCTCCTTTTTTTCTTGCTGCCTGGCTCGACCTTTGCAGTGTGCTTGTCGATCGGATGAGCTCATTGATTAGAGGGTTTGCAGATCGGTGATCTCATCCAAAGGCGAGCTTCAACAAGCGCGCCCAATGGCAAGCTCGCTTGCAGCGCAAAGCTACCTTGCAGCTTTGCAGCAGCTTCACGCTGGCTGTATTGGGGGCAACTGTAGTGGCAACTATTGTTATGGCTACCCCTATTGCGCACACTTCTGCTGTTGCTGCTACTGTGCGTGTGTGCAGCTCCAACCGCAGTTGGTGGCCATCACCGCCGTTGTTGTTGCTGCTACTGTTTGGTGCTGCTATTGCTGCAATTGATGCTAGGCTGTGCTACGTACTTCTGCTACACACTCTTGCTACGTGCTGCTGTTGTTGCTGCTATGCGACGCTGTTGCAATGTATTGCTGCAAGCTATTACTGCTCTTACGCGCAGCTGCTGTAGGCTGCCACCAGTGCAGTGGGCTGGTGCTGCTGCTGCAGGCTACAACCACTGCTTCTGTTGGTGGCAATGCTGATGCACCAGCTGCTTATCACTGCCATCACAGCTGCTACTGCTACTGCTTAGCGCCGCCGCTGTTGCTGCCGCGGCTGCTGCTTCTCCTATGGAGCTCCCACTACAGTTGCTCCTGGTGCAATTGCTACAGCTGCTTCTCACCGAAGGAGTAGCTCATGCACCTCCTACATGCGGGACACAATGTCGCCACTGCACGCAAGCACCACCTCCGCCACGGCTGCCTGGTCCACCTTTTTCTTTTGCTTTGGTGGGCAATGTCACCGGTGGTGCTGTTGCTTCTCCTTCCCAAACAATGGATGTAGCAGTACCCACACTTTGAAAGGGCCGTCGTACGCGTTACACCTCTTTCAGTAGTCACCGCGTTACTCCCGCACGCTGCTGCCGGCGTGGCGCCACGTGGCATGTTCTCTTTGCTTTTTGTCTGTTATGCTTCAACTCCTTATGTTGCTTCTACTTCTCACATGTCTCCCTGTGCTCAAACACCAAACTGGAGTTCATTGGGGCATGCAGGCCCATGCAAAACTGCCATGAGCTTTGGGTGTGAGGGGAAAATAGTGAAGGCCAAATGTTGCTAAGTCTGAAATGCATTTAAAACAAGGAGGAAGTACACTGAGCCCTACTCAGAGCTTATGCACTGGAGACTGGCGGCTAGCCCACCAGCCCCCATCATCCCCGTCATGCCAAAAGGCATGCACGGGTAATACACATGTCACAGAACATGAAACCACAAAACGGAGGTCTACCGTGGTACCGAAACAGTTGAACGTGGTCCGGGTCTCGACCGATGAGAAAAAATGTATTATAATCTATACACACCCAGACTCTATGGTATCACACTTGCATTACCAGCTAGCCAGGCTCGGCAAGTTTAGGCCTCCCGAGACATCAAGACATGTCTCCGAACGTTCGGGTCTAAGCCACATGCAAGCCATATACATCTAACAGAAGTCAACAAGGGCTCAGCAGATCACTGCAGGGTCTCCTGAGGTATCGATACAAATCAGTGTATACCTGGGTCTCGACCGCAAAGTGAATGCACAACCTGCAAGCATCAATATGTGTCTCACCATCATGAGCTCTCCGGGGACACAGGCACAGACCACCAAGTGCCCGGGTCTCAACCACTGAGGATTTTCCCCTAGCTTTCGTCAAACCAACCAGGCTGCCGGAACGAATCGATCGTGTTTCGTCGGCACTGTCGTAGATTCTGGAGAAGTCTCAGGACGCTCCAGAGGCCCGTCATGTCGTCACACTCCCCTCTACCTCGTACCACTAACGTGGAGCATCTGGGTAATCCATCACAGTCGCTCGTGACGGTTGGAAGCCACATAAACCAACATCTTCCACATCATCAAGTTGAAACACTACGGGGACTCCACTACGAACTTCGCCGGCAGAGACGTCGTACCTCCACCTCTTGTACAAGTGGACGGGGATGCGGAGTACGTGATTGAAGCTATCATCGGACATGGAAAGCATAGAAAAAGGACCAAATATCTGGACAAGTGGCACAGCTACGGAGCCACGCGCATTAGCTGGAGCCCTAGGACAACCGCTGCGACGTCGATCACTTCATTGCTCACTTGATCGACGGCTTCTTTTACCGTCACCTGCCTACGTCTGCTAGCGCGCCGGGACGTCGCCGCTAAAAGGGGCGGGAAGTGTTATTTTTCCAATGTACATGAGTTGTTGATTTATCTGTGTGCAGCCTCATTGACTCGTACGGTGACCTCTCCGCTGGTGTACATCCTTGTGCAGACGATTAACCGGATGGATCCTGAAGCCGACGGGGCCCTGCTCAGTGGAGCGGACGTTTTTTCGTGAATCCAAGCGTGTTGTTCTCCTTCTCCTCGTGCTTCTCCTTGCACGACCAGCTCCATCGGCAGCTATCCTTGGCTGTCACGTCATCGGTATTCGTAGATGGCTCTCTGAAATAGTGTAGTCGACGCCTGAGTTTGGGTAGCCGTAACTCCTCGTAGCTTTTCTCTTGTTGATTCTGACTGGACGACTACGTTTGCAGTGTGGCTGTTTTGGTATGGTCCAGTTTCTAAGAAAAACGGACAGCGCCTGGGTTTTGGGCTGTCTGGTGTCTAGCAGGGCTCACCTAGGAAATTGTGTCACACATGATAATGCTAGGATTTTTCTGGTTCGCTATTTTTCTGAGGAACAAGCCTCACAAAGCTTAGCTAGGGCTAGAACTGAGAGGGATCTCAGTGAGTTTCTCATTCTTCATTCCTAATCAGCCATTGCTTCAT
The DNA here is from genome assembly GCA_023375785.1 of Penium margaritaceum. Classification (NCBI taxonomy): domain Eukaryota; kingdom Viridiplantae; phylum Streptophyta; class Zygnematophyceae; order Desmidiales; family Peniaceae; genus Penium; species Penium margaritaceum. The sequence continues at coordinate 231,957 of SZWC01002108.1, read as the reverse complement.
TCCAAGTACTTTCTAGTGCTAACTCTGGCACTCACACTTCTGAGTAACAAACCAGAGCTCTCAGACTTATACTGTGGTGCAGAAGACCAAGGGGATAGACTAAGCAACAAGCGTGGGTTCCCGCATACTGCATGAACAATGCCACTGCCCCAACCTGCGCACAAGCTAGTTTGTTTTTGTCATCAGAGCCATAGTGCAGCAAACGCAGCAGTAGTATCAATGGCGTACAGGTTCCTAACTACGCCGGCGGACCTCCCATACACACCAGTACAAGGGAAATGTTGCCGGATTTTTTCTGGCAGCAGTGACCTGCCTGGTGGCGGCGTTGGATTTTTTCCCACGGCCACTGGGCCAGGGGAAATGATTCTGAAAATTTTCTGGTAGCTGTGATCCCCACGTTTGACTCAGGGAGGTGAGCGGCCACCGCAGCGACGTCAGGCAACGTGCTGGCGACGACGCATGAGGCGACGTCAACCTCAGGTGTGAGTGACCCACAGCGTTAGCAGCAGCAGCACCAGCACCATAGCAGCAGCAGCAGCAGCGGCAGGAGCAGCAGCAGCAGCGGCAGGAGCAGCAGCAGCAGTAGCAGCAGCGGCAGTAGCAGCAGTGGGAGCAGCAGCAACGGCAGTAGGAGAAGAGACGCAGCAGTAGTAGCAACAGCAGCAACAGTGTCAAACATAGCTGCAACAGCAAGGAGCAGTAGTAGCGGAGGCAGAATACACCCAAGAGGGAGAGGAAGGAGGCAGAAGCACCATTTATAGCTATTGCTCCGTCCTCGCACCTTCCTCAAAGCCGCATGGACGAGGAGTAGATGCAGACAAGAATTGTGACAGCCACCCACGTGCCGTACGCCCGACTGCATCAGACTCAAACAGACAAAAACAAGTACGCACATAGGCTCGTTGGAAAGCTCAGAACACAAGCTTTCCAGAGCCACCATACTCGGCTTGTTCGGCGGTCTCTAGCCTGCAGCATTAATCATCCCGCATGGCAGATCCAGATATTTTTCAAGCTGAGCACAGAATCAGGCCGTTTTGGCACCTTTGTTTCACTTTTTCAAGCCAAGAATTCCACCAATGAATTCAGCCCAGTCAGGCGGACCTTGGTCCAATTTTTTCTTGATTTGGACAACCTTCATGTTTAAGTGCTCAAAATCTAAATTTTGAAATTTCACCACTTGGTCAAATTACTCAACTCGAGGTCAACTTTTGCCACCATCTTAAATCAGCGAGAAACGCAGTCAGATTTTTGATCGGACTACTTTCATCGTCCAGCTCTTGACTGAGGGGAGATTGTGCACGAACCAAGCGTGGGGCGGCAGCATCAGCCACGGTAGCAGCAGTAGTGACAGTAGCAGTAGTAGCAGCAGTAGCAGCAGCAACGACAGCAGCAGCAGCGTCAGCAGTAGCACGGTAGCGACAGCAGCAACAGCAGCAGTAGCAGGAATTGCGGTAGCAGCAATAGCCGCAACATTAGCAGCGGCAGCATCAGCAGTAATAGCAGCAGTAGGCGGAGCGGCAGCAGAGGCATCAGCAGCCTTAGCAGTACCAACAATGCCCAGCCAAGACAATGCCGCCAGCACGCAGGATAGCTCTGCACACCCGCCTGTTGGAGATCCCATAGCGGGTTTGTAGTGCCAGGTTGATCAGTTGCGCCAGATTCTTCCCGCAACCAGCACCAACAAGACTATCCTCCCCGGACAGCCTGGTCCTGCTTTGACTGCGGCGACAGCAACGTAGCAGCAGGTGCAGCAATAGCAGCAAACAATTACTAGCGTCCTCGGCACAAGAGAGGCCGGCCCCTCTAGGCGCAAGGACTTCGAGTCCCCTCCTCCTACCCTCGTCGGAGATGAGCAATTCCCGTCATGGGAACTACTCTACCACATCTGGGCACAGGGGGAGGGCCTATGGCCGTACTACAGCCTTCCGCATGACGACGTCGTCCTATAGCAGGCGCTTAAGGCGGGCCGCGCCGTCCGCGCACTTTTGCTCGCCGCACCAGATGCTGACCCTACCGCCCTGGAGCCGTTTCCCGGTGACGCCACTGGCGACACCAACGCTGACCCCCGGCAGGCTTGGGACACACTGACGCGGCCGTATCGTGCCTCTGGTCAGGCAGATTTTAGCCGCCTCCTGAAGGAGTTCAGCTCCCTCCACATGAGGGAATCTGAGTCCCTCACCACCTACTGGCGCCGTGCACAGAACATCTTGTGCCAGCTCAAGATAGTCTTACCTCCCCCGCTTGTTGCCCTCCTCACCATCAAGAATGGTACCACTCCTGAGTTTGCACATATCTTCGTCCCCTACGGCCGATCCATTCTCGAGGCACTGGCGGTCCACGGCAGTTTCATGACCTGGGCGTACGACCTCTTCCTCAATGTGGAGGAAGCACACAGCTTTAGAGTGGTGGCTCTTCTACGACCGTAGCTGCCACCTCTGACGGATCCTCCACCCCTTCCCCCGGTACTTCGTCCTCTGGCAGCGCTAAGGGAAAAGAAAAGAAGGGTGGAGAGGACAAGTGCAAGGCGTAGCAATCTTCCTCCGATGGCACTATCCTCACATGCCACAACTCTGGCCGTCCGGGGCACGGGTGGTACACGTACCTCATCCCTACTGACGAGGCCCACATTGTCGTCGCCTTGTGTCATCAGCATGAGCGCCGCCCTGGCACCTCAGCTGTTACAAGAGCCCCTCCCTTCTCTCCTAGCAGCACTATGGCTACCACCTACTCCACCCTGCAACCAGCTCCTTATCCTCAACCGTAGCTTTCATTGTCCCTTCTCCATCCAGAGCAACAGCAGCAGTATATCCCATCGCAGCCACAGTCGTATGTAGTACCGTTGCAGCAGCAGTAGAACGCTCCGGCACAGCCGGTGTACTACCCACAGCCTTTGTCCTAGTGGAGCTCGTATCCCTCGTCCGGAGTTGTGACCCCACAGTCCATGGTGCCCGTCAACTCTGTCGCATGGATCTGCCAGCTGTAGAGCTTCATCACCACGCAACTCAACATCATGCCTCCTCCCTAGGTAAGTACAAGTTGTGTGACTGCTAGCGAAGAGGTCTCCCACGTCTAGACAGAGACCGACCTTCACAGAGACCTTGGGGAAGCCGCCTGTTGCTCTTCGTGGCTGGTTTTGGATGATCTCACCTGGTTGGAAGAGTAGTATGATCTTTGCACCTCTGTCCCTTCTGCTCAGCTTGCGACCTCTGTCCCCCTTCATGCGTCCTGTTTTGCTCACTGTAACGTCGCGGCCCCGGTCCGCGACCCCGATGACACCTGGATTACCGACTCAAGGTTTGCGTACCACATGATGTCCTGTTGCCAGGCGTTCCGCATGCTTCTTCTCGTTGGGAATATTCAGAGTTTCCAGACGAGGTCCGGGAAAAACTTGTTGGTCTGTGGTGTTGGCATCGTTTGTTTTTGTGATCCGTCCGGTGACGTCTTCGTGAGTGATGTGCTGTATGTGCCGGGTTCGGAACTCATCCTCATGTCTTTCACAGCTCTCGACCTCATAAACATGGGCATCCATCACTCTTGTGGCATTGGCAGTGTCTCCCTTTTCCCGTATGGTCAGGTCATGTTCCGTGCTGTTTGTCATGATAACCTCTGGCACGTCACTCGACTTCCTTCATCCGTGTCCCCTCCCTCGTCCACCACTACACATGTGTTTGTCACCTGTGTTCTTTCACCCCGTATATGCACCTCCTTCACGGACTTTGCCACGTACACTCGGATGCTATCGATAGCATGCTCCACACTGAGCCCAAGCTTGGACTTGATCCCCCCACTTTCCAATTGCCTTGCTGTACTGATTACATCGAGTTTGCCCAGGGCAAGATGCACCGAGCCTCCTACCCTGCATCCTCTTCTTGGGCCACTCACCCGCTGGAGCTTGTCCACTTGGACCTCCTGGGCCCTCTCCCGGTTGCATCCGTGGTCGAGGGCGACCAGCATGTACTGACCCTGAAGGATGACTACTCCCGCTATCACTGGGTCATCTGCCTCTGCCGAAGAAACGACATGGCCTCCGCCATCTGTGCCTCGAACTACGTGGCTGCGTCTGAGTGCAGTAGCACCCTCTGCCATTTTTGTTCTAATCGTGGTGGCAAGTACATGGGGGATACTATTGCCTATCTCGCCAGACATTGGGTCCGTCAGAATGGGACACCACAGCAGAACGGTGTCTCCGAGCACTGGAACCACATCATGGCCGATACTGCTCGCACCATATGTGTCGAGTCCGGTTTTTCCGAGGGCTTCTTCTTTGAGGCCCTGTCCTACGTGACCTATGTGTGGAACCATGTTCCACATAGTCCCCTTCCCCACCAAGCCACGTCGTACACATAGTGGTACAAACAGCACGCTGATCTTCGGCCTCCTCGTATCTTGGAGTGCGTCGCAAATGTCTGGCTCGTCGAGGGCGAGCACGATGACAAGCTTATCTCTCGCAGCCGTCTTTTCACCTTCTTTGGTCTCGCACGTTAGTCCAAGGTCTTGTGCTTCTGGGACCCGGTCGAGCATCGCGTTGTTGAGTCCCACGATGCCCTGTTCTTTGAGGACCTCTTCCCTCGTGACCTTCCCCGTGTCCGATCTACCTCTTCTTTGCTTCCATCGCTGGCATCTCGTGGGGGAGATACTTGTTGCGCCGTCGCTCCGGCTCGAGAGGCACAAGTCATCCCGTCTGCATGCACACCCGCGACAGCGGATGGCCCAGATGCTCCTCCCTCGACATCCACCTCACCGTCCAATTCCCCTGCCGGCGTTGCAATGCACCCGTTGGAGAGGAAGTCCTCAGCTGAGTCCTCAGCTCAGCATGACCTCTTGGCTGACCACCTTCCAGCCTCCGATGCACCCAACCCCGTGGATCTGCCCATGTCTAGCGGTTCCCCGACATCAGACCTAATGCCTACCCGTGCCTTGCCACCTCGTCCTCGCTGGGCTCCCTCCCTCTTCTGACACTTGCACCGCAGCTCACCTAGTCTACATCTATGCTCCAAATGGCATTCTGCGGCCTCGTAAGCCGGCGCCGCCTGCGGGTCCTCGCACTAGGGCTCCCTTGCTAGCCTCCAGCACACCTGTCGACACACCTCCCCCCCCCTCACACCGTTGTGAGTGATGAGCCCCGTATCAAGGTCATTGGCTTGACGGCCCTAGGCCTTGTTGCTCAGGAAAATCACCCGGACTCGGCCCTTGGCTAGCTCTCATCTCCTATGAGCATCACCGTGCGGTCTCCGCCACCCTGGCCCGGGCTCGTACATGACTTTTTGCTACACGCGTACTGACGGCACGACCTTCCCCACTGGCACCCGACTCATAGAGCCTATGTGAGGACCAATGGGAAGCTGCATGTTGGGAGGTGCTCGCTGCTTTCAACGAGCATGCAGTGTACGGGCTCATGGAACTCCCCCCTACCCTCAAGGCAATGGGGGCAAAGTGGGTGTTTTGCCGAAACTGGAAGCCAGATGGCACCTTGGACAAGAACAAGGCCCGGTTCACCGCCAAGGGCTTCTCCCAGGCTGCTAGAGTTGACTACAACCAGGTGTTTGTCCCGGTTGGTTGTTTCACCACCACTCGGGTGCTCTTCAGCCTAGTCGCACAGCATGGTTGGGAGCTCCACCAGATGGATGTGAGCAATTCCTTTCTTCACGCTGCTCTTGATGGTGAGGAGCTCCATATGACCCAGCCCCCTGGCTTTGAGGATGGGATGGGCCGAGTTTGGTGATTGCGAAAGGCCCTACATGACCTCAAGCAGTCTCCTCTCGCTGGAATTTTGAGCTCAGCTGTACCCTTCTGAAGGGCGGATTTCTCGGCACTCTTCATCACTCCTCTTTGGACTCCGTTCGCTGTGATCCTCGTCTACATGAAAGATGTACTCATCGCGTTATCGACCTTGCCGCTATCGAGCAGGTGAAGGAGTTGCTGAAGGCAACCTACAAGATGAAGGATCTAGGGCCGACGCAGGTGTTCCTTGCATGGAGATTGAGCGCGATATCGCCCACAGCATCATGCGTGTACATCAAGCAGCGTTCGTTCAGACTCTCGCTGACCTCTTTGCCGATATTCTCACCGTTGTCCCCAGCGCCTCCACCCCGATGACCCCAAATGGGCAGGCGAAGCTGAAGGCTACTAATGCCAGCACCTTGGGTGCATCGGTGGACATCACGGTGTTCCTCAGCGTCATTGGGTCACTCATGTTTCTCGCCACTACCACACGGGCCGACATCGCCTTTGACGTGAATGCCCTCGCCCAGTTCTCACAGTCCCCAAACCAGTTGATCATGATGCAGCCATCGGTGTGTTGCAATATGTGGTCTCCATCCCACACCAAGGGCTCACATTCCATCATCAGCCGTCCGTGGTAGCCGTGGGCTACACTGACAGCGATTGGGCATGGAGCCCAGATAGGAAGAGCCACACTGGTTGGATCTCTCTCATTGGGGGTACGACATTTTCATGGCATAACGGGAAGGAAGGGTGTGTCGCACGTAGTACAGCAGAGGCAATGTACGTGGCTTTGGACGCTGGTGCATGTGAAAGTGTGTGGCTGCATCGTTTGTTGAGTGAGTTGCATCTACCGATGTCGTCCATCACCTTGCATTGTGACAACGGGAATGCCGCTGCAATTGCCAACAATGTTGGTGTCCACCATTCACAAACAAAGTGCATCAATGTTGAGTACAACTATGTGTGTTCCTTGTTGCATGAGGGCATTGTTCACATTGTGTGGGGCGAGACTTTGAAGCAGTTGGCTGACTTCCTCACCAAGGCGCTGAAGTGAAACTCGTTGAAGAAGGCTGTGAGAATGGTCGGATTGCTACCCTGAATGCGTGTGGTGTGACTCTTCCGCCTGCATGGGTTCTCGTCGCTCATCCTTGTTGCACATGTGATCCGTCTCCTCTCGTTCTTGCACAATGTGTTGGGTGGGGGAGCACGGAGGAGCATCACTTCTGCATGCTCATGTACACTGACGACTTTAGATCATAGGGGAGTGTTGTTGTGTTATCTATGCACTGCCTCATTGACTCGTATTGTGACCTCTTGGTTGGTGTATATGCTGGTGAAGACGACTGACTAGATGGACGCTGAAGCCGACGCGGCGCTGCTCGGTGGAGTGGACGTGTTGTCGTGAAGCCGAGTGTGTGGTTCTCTTTCTCTTCGTGCTTCTGATACTTTACCGTCGCACGACCAACTCCATCGGCAACTACCCTTGGCTATCACGTCATCAGCAGTCATAGTTGGCTCTCTGAAACAGTGTAGTTGACGCCTGAGTTCGGGCAGTCGTAACACCATGTAGCTATTCTTCTTGCTCATTCTAACTCCACAACTGTGTTTATACTGTAGCTGTTTTGGTATGGTCCAGGTTTTAGGCAAAAACAGACAACACCCGGGTTTTGGGTTGTCAGGTGTCTAGTAGGGCTCACCTAGGAAATTCTGCCAGATAGGATAACGCTAGGATTTTCCTTGTTGGCTGGTTTTCTGATTAACAAACCTCATAGAGCTTAAGTGAAACTAAACCTGAGAGGGGTCTTCATCAGTTGCTCATTCTTCACTTCTAATCAGTCATTGCTTCAATCCAGCTGCTTCCTGGCGCCAACTCTGGCGCGCACACTTCTAAGTAACAAACTAGAGCTCTCAGACTTGGACTCTAATAGAGAAGACTAAGGGGGCAGACTAAGCAACGAGCATGGGTTCCCGCATGCTAAATCAACGCCATTGTCTAAACCCGTGCACTAGCTAGCTCCTTTTTAGTCCCTCAATTTCATGAGTGGGTATTTATGTTCTTACTTTCACGGCCCACTGAGCGACGACTTCTGATTTTTTATGTTAGCTGGCTAAGAGCATTTTGGCCAACTGCCTTGATCTTCTGTGTTCCTTTCCTGAAGTTTCCGACAGTGCCCACTTTCCAGAATGGTCGACAGAAGTGCCGCGAACTATATTCATGTTTCGATATTATTCGACTAATTTCCTGACGACTCCCAACTTTAATGAAGAAACGCTGCAATGTTCTTGCAGCCCCCCAACTTCTCGGTGGAGCTTCTCCAATCAGCCACTGTAATGGGCTGAGACTCCAGCTCCTGCTCTGAAGTCATCGTTGGAGTTCGCAGAATGGCGTTCTCAGTCCGCGTCAGGGGTTTACCCCCTTTGCAAGACTGAGGGGCAATCGTCATCAACGACCCAGAGCAGGGAGACTCAAATGTTTCGAGTCTCTGGAGGCCCATTTCCGTTTTTAACCAAACCCCTGGTTTTGGGACCCAAACCGGGGGTTTTTACCTCAAACTCGTGTGTTCGCACGAGTTATTTCGTTCGCTTTATGTCGAAGTTCGTCGTAAACGAATTTCGATTCATATTTTGTCGTTCGGGCGCGAAATCGTTGCGTGCGAGGCACGCTGGCGATTTCGCGCCAGCGAATTTCACCTCACCCTCGCTCCCCCTATCCCTCATCCTCTCTTGCTCGTTTGCAAGGAGGGCGAGGGGGGGGCAAGGGCACGAGGCCACGAGGCCTCGCCCTCGAGGCCCTCGTGGCCTCTCAGCCGCCGATCGGGCTGAGGTCGCGATCGGCGGCTGGTGGCTGGCCGGCCGGTGGCCGGCCGGTCACTTGGCCGGCCGCCGGCCGTCCAGCCGGCCGGCAGCGAGCTGGCCGCCGGCCAGCAAAGTGCTGGCCGCCGGCCAGCCCTCGCTGACGCGAGGGGTGGTGCGCAACCACCCCTCGCTTCAGCGAGGTGGGAGGGCCGAACCGGCCCTCCCGCTACATTCCTTCCCACTTATTATGAACCGTCCCGGTTCATGAACAACAAGTAGGATTGTCAGTCAGTGAGTCATCAACATTGTGAAAGAAAATTAATAATTTCAATCACCAGCTAAACATGAACACGTGCATGGTACTTAGACCTAAGCTGCAGCTTGTAGGTCAGCACGGCTAGCGGCCTCCCCCCTTTAGGCTGGAGCGTCCGCGCGACAACCATGTTGGGCGTCCCCAACCTCCTATGGTCGCTGTCCATGAATGNGGGCCGAACCGGCCCTCCCGCTACATTCCTCCCCACTTATTATGAACCGTCCCGGTTCATGAACAACAAGTAGGATTGTCAGTCAGTGAGTCATCAACATTGTGAAAGAAAATCAATAATTTCAATCACCAGCTAAACATGAACACGTGCATGGTACTTAGACCTAAGTTGCAACTTGTAGGTCAGCACGGCTAGCGGCCTCCCCCCTTTAGGCTGGAGCGTCCGCGCGACAACCATGTTGGGCGTCCCCAACCTCCTATGGTTGCTGTCCATGAATGCTACCCTGTGGGAATGTTGTTCACTTTTCCCGCGTTCAGGTGGTACCTCCTGCCACGCATCGATCTGTGCGAGCTGCAAGCTCGCTCCAGTACTCGTCGACCACCCCTGTGGGCAACTGAGATTCGGGCTCCCATGAATTATGTTCAGGTCCACAACCGGCCCAATGAACGAGGTACTCCCTGACAACGCGCGACCGAAGAGTACGCTCTCGGTGCTGGAGTAGGCAAAGGACCTCGTATTGGCCGTCGGTAGCCAGGACTGCAGGCGGTGGCTGAACGGTTTCTTCTGCCGTGTATGGAGCCGGCAGGCTCACATGAAACACGTCATGTATCTTCATACTCAGCGGAAGTAGCAATCGGTATGCCACTGGCCCGATGCGTGCCACAATGGGAAACGGCCCAATCCACTTCGGTAGAAGTTTTCTTGCCTCTGGCGACTTCAACCGAAGGTTTTTAGTATTGAGCAGCACTTTGTCACCGATGTCAAACGACACCTCCCGCCGACCTTTGTCGGCATATGCCTTCTGTCGCTGCCGAGCTGCTTGAAGGTGACCCTTCGCCTCCTGTAACAAGCAGTCGATGCGCTCGGCAAAGGCTTGAGCGGAAGGAACCTGCCCTCCTGTACTCCCACTCTTCACCAATGAAGAGGGTACCACTGGATGCCGACCACTATTCAACACGAACGGTGTGAACTGTGTAGACTCGTTCACCGAGTTGTTCACGGCAAAATCTGCCGGTGCTAGGAATTCATCCCAATCATGCATGGCAGGGTCCACGTACATGCGGAGCATCTGCTCCTGAGTGCGATTCATGCGCTCTGTTTGTCCGTCAGTTTGAGGGTGAAATGCTGTCAACATTTGCGACTCGCTGCGAAAGTGCTCATGTATCTTTTGCTAGAACTTACTAGCAAATTTTTGATCTCGATCGGAGATAATGCGCAACGGCAAGCCGTGGTACTTTACGACACCCTCAAAGAAGAGACGAGCGGTCTCCTCTGCGTTCACGCCAGTGGTTGTAGGAATGAAGTGTGTCATCTTCGTCAAAAGATCCACAACCACTAGTATTACATCAATGCCACGGGCCGTGTCCGGAAGACCAGTAATGAAGTCCATGCTGACGCACTCCCATGGAGTCNAGGAATGAAGTGTGTCATCTTCGTCAAAAGATCCACAACCACTAGTATTGCATCATGGCCACGGGCCGTGTCCGGAAGACCAGTAATGAAGTCCATGCTGACGCACTCCCATGGAGTCCCAGGAATGGGAAGCTGCTGGAGGAGTCCCGCAGGCTTCTTGTTACTAGCCTTATTCCGAAGACATGGGTCGCATGTCATGCAATACTTACGGACATCGACACTCCACCCTGGCCACCAATAGTGGTCCGAGAGTGCATGTCCGGTCTTTCGGGGTCGCACGTGACCTGCGACCGGCGGGTCGTGGAACTGGGAGATAACCTTTGCTCGAAGGTCTCTCGAGTTTGGCACAACAACTTGTTCTCCGTGCCAGAAGATTCCTCCGGCCTTCACCAAGCCGTACTTGTCCAGATTTTGAGAGTCTTGAAACCAAGAATCCACACAGTATCCCATCCGGATCCTGTTTACAAAACCGTTGTGATGGATAATCTCTCGTGGTGGTTGTCGCAGAGGTGCAGGGGGATCTGGTGGTTGTACGGATGTTGTTGCAGTGGCCATAAAACACCCACTGCCCTCGGTGGTTGCTTTAATTTCCACAGGCTGTCGGCTTAGTGGATCGGCCACATTGATGCGTCCTGGCCGATGTTCCCATGTGAACGAGAATCGACTGAGGTATTCGCTCCAACGCGCCTGTCGTCTTGACAGGTTCGGTTGCATTTGGAAAAACACCAATGGATTATGGTCGGTCACAACCGTCACACACCCTTCAGCACCCTCGAGGTAGCAACGCCACATCTTGAAAGCGTGTACTACCGCAAGGAGCTCTTGATCCCCAGTCGTGTACCGCGTTTCCGCCGGTATGAGCTTCCGGCTCTCATACGCAACTGGATGACCGTTCTGCATGAGGACGGCTCCAAGTCCAACTACCGACGCATCACATCGAACCTCCCCCGGTTGCGATGGATCCGGAAGAGCTAGGACGGGCGCCATGGAGAGAAGCTCTCCGACTTTGAGAAAAGCGTTCTCGCAATCAGATGTCAATTCCCAACGCACGTCTTTTCACGTGAGCCTGGTTAGCGGTGCTACCAGGGTCGAATACCCTTGCATAAACAATCGGAAGTAGTTTGCAAGGCCCAGGAAAGACCGAATCTGCCCAACATTTTCGGGGCGTGGCCAGTCCACAACAGCTTGGACTTTTTGTGGGTCGACGCGGATGCCGTCCTTGCCGACGATGTGTCCAAGGTACTCGAGCTCATCTTGTGCAAACTTGCACTTGCTCACTTTCGCATAGAACTTCTGTTCCCGAAGGATTGCGAGAACTTCGCGCAGATGTTCTATGTGCTCTTCCATTGATTTGGAGAAAAAAAGGATGTCATCTAGGTAAACCAAGACAAACTGTCCGAGTTGCTTGGCAAACGTTCGGTTCATTTCTCCTTGGAAAGTTGCCGGGGCATTTGTAAGCCCGAAGCATAACACTCGGAACTGATAGTGTCCCATGTGCGTTCGAAACGCGGTTTTGAGCACATCCTCTTCCGTGATGCGGATTTGATGGTACCCTTGAGACAAATCCAAGGACGAAAATACTTTTGCGCCTTGGAGTTGGTCAAAAAGGTCCTCAATCCGCGGTAAGGGGAATCGATTTTTCACCGTCAGCTTGTTCAACGCCCGGTAATCCACGCACATGCGTAAACCACCGTCCTTTTTGTTCACAAAATAGATCAGCGCACCGTACGGCGAGCTACTTGGCTCGATCCATCCTTTTGCAAGGTACTCTTTGATTTGGCGTTCGGCCTCTCGCCTTTCTGCTAGACTAAGGCGATACATGGGTCTAAACGGATGAGTCGCCTCCGGTTGCAGCGGAATCATGTGGCCCATGTGTCTTTCTGGTGGAAGCCCAGCCGGTGGGTCTTGGAATACATCCAAGAACTCCGCCAATGGAGATCTGATCTCTTGTGGCGTGTCTTCCGTCACGTCGTCCTCCACTTTCTGTAGCTGAGCCAAGAAGTATCGAAAACCTTGTCAAATACGTCTCTTGACTTACATTGCAGACAAGCTGGCATGGACTTTGAGTCGGGTCGGTGATTATTCCGTACTCGGAATCAACGTAAAGCGGCGTTGTCCTTTTCGGAGGATCAAACGCTTTGATTCAAAACACATTAGAGCCTTGTTGTCACGGAGCCAGGGATCGCCTAGTACCACGGCAAACGGGTCAAGAAGGTTGAGTACCTTCAACGTGACACTCTGTGTGTACCCTTGAATACAAATTTTTGCTTTACAAGTACCGATCACGGGTACCGTACGGTTGTCACCGACAACAACTGTGCCATTCGATGGCTCGTACTTCAGGCCAACCCGACGGGTAAAGCCAGGGCTGACAAAAGAGTCGTCCCCTCCAGTGTCAGCAAGTATGTTCACGGGAGCACCAGCTAGGTGTCCTTTGAACTGCATCGTCATGCTGCCTCCACTGCTCCGAGTGAACAGACTCGACGACGGTAAGGCGAGCTTGTGATAAACACGAAATCTGTACGACGGTCGTAACTCCCATGATTCACCCACTCGAGTCCACATCTTGTGGGCACGTGTGAATTCGGCCAGCACCTTCCAGTGTTTTGAATTTCACTGGGTCAAAATCGTCGACTAAAGGTACTGCGAATGTGATTGAACTCATCAGTTTGAGGGCGTTTGTTTCAATCACTGTGTTACGCAACTCTTGCAAAGTGGTTGGTGTCGCCACCACTAAGCAGGTTCGGTCATGCATCTCATTTAGTGGGCAATGTCGGTCAGCAAGTGCAGAATGAGGTTCAATGAGAGGGGAGAAAACAACAGAGAAATTTGAACTCGTCAAAAACTCAAATTGTTTAACATCCTCGTCTGAAAACATGAACTCACGCTCGTGATCCAGTTTTACCCCTGATTGGTCCCCACTGATGTCACTCAGGGGTGGGGAAAACCCACCCCACGGCCCTGTCCGTTACCACGACCGGGCCCATTGCCGCGACCGCGACCCCGTCCATGGCCTTGTCCGCGGCCTCCTCCTGCACCATCNGCCTCTTGTCCACCAGCAGCCTCAGGGCACTGAGCCCTAAAGTGGCCCGGCTGCATGCAGTTGTGGCAGAGCCCTTCGCGGAAGGCTGCGTTGCGACGCTCACGCGCCGCCTGCAGCTCGTCATTCTCGCGGCTGCGCTTGTTGTTGGGACCCTTGTGTCCACCAGCCTTCTTGGCTGGAGGGTTTGTCGACTGCTTGCCCTTGGCCCCGCCTCGCTGTCCGGCTGACCCACCAGCCCCTGCAGTGTCCACGCGCATGTTGCGACCCTGCTGTGCACGCGCGTTCGGCCGTGCATCAGACTAGTGCTTCGGGTTCGCCAAGTACACTTCGCTCATGTAGTCGCGCAACGCCCTCCAGCTTGTCCAAGCTTGGCCAGTGGCTGTCGTGGTAGTCTTGTCCTTCAGCTTCTCGCTGGCGAGACCATCACGCAAGTACTCCAGCAGCATGCACTCTGGGTACTTGAACGTCTGAGTGCCATCGCCCTCGGTGAAGCTTTCGGCTTCCTCCACGAGTGCGGTGAACTCGCTCAAGTAGGATTTGAGCAAGCTGCCCAGCTGCCTGAAGTCCTTGATCTTGTGGAAGGCGCGCTGCGCCTCCTCACGTTGGGTACACTTCTTGCGCATAATCGCACAGAAGGCCTCCCACGGGATGGGCTGCCACTCGAGGTGCGGCTGCTACGCAGTCCACTCCTTGACCACGTACTTGAAGAGTTTGTCTTCAAGCCGCGTCGTGGCAAGGTCGCCCCACTGACTGAGTGGTGCCTTGTAGACACGTAGGACGTGCTCCATGCGGTTCAGCCAGTCGGTCAGCTTCACGCCCTTCCGGAAGATCTCCACACTGTGGAGGAAGGACGTGTTCATGACCGACCCCGAAGTCGTCGAGGTAGGCAAGTCGTCGCTGCCGCCGGCAGTGGCCTCCGCAGCTGCGGCACGCTGCACTTGCTGCTGCATCCACACCTGGCTCATGCTCTGCAACTCCTTGTCGAGGTCGTTGCATCGGCGGCTTGCCTCATCGGCGGCGAGGCGCTGCAGCTGGCGATCACGGTCAAGGTCCGTCATGCTCTGCCCGACGTGGGCCAGCAGGTTGGCGAACGCAAACTTGAGCTCTGATGTCGTCAGAGCATCGACGAAAGCCTCCAGGGCCTCGCGTTGTCCGTGCACCCTTACCCACTGCAAGAGGGCACGGTTCACGTACACGACTCCAAAGAGCCCCACCTTTCGAAGGAGACTGTCGTCGGCGACGACGCTCGAGTGGGCGCTGCCTTGTCCCATTGCGGCCGCATCGTAGGAAGGAGGGTCAGCCCCCATTCCTCCGAGTGGTGCCGCATCTCCACCACCGGTGGTGATCTTGAGGCAGCCTGCGGCCTTGGCAGCGAACTCCGCGAGCCTACGACGGTCATCGCAAATCGCCTTCGCAGAGACGTCGTCCGGCTCGTTCTCGCGGGAACTTCCCGTGTGGCTGCTTTCAACGCCCTTGCTGCTCTCGGCAGTCTCGATGCCGTCGGCAGCTTCAGGCGATGCGGCGGGCATCTTGCCTTTCTCGAGCAATCGGCTCGAGTTCGTCGCACGATGATGGCGATGGTCGCGATCCTTGTCGCCTTCGCCATCATCGACGTCGTGCTCTTCGTCGGGGTATCCCCCCAGGAGATCCTCCTCCATGGCTTCGTCCGTCGCGTGGGGGTCGCCCACGTGCACGTCGACGTGCTCATCGAGCACCCTTTTCGCCTCCGCACGCTGCTTGGTATCGCCGAGGTTGGCGTCGCCTGCCTTCGGCAGTAGGGTTGCCCTTGGCGGTACGGTTGCCTTTGGATTGGCAACCGTGCTCGCGGCAGCGGCTCCCAAAACTTGGAGTCCGCCGAGAGCTCGTGGTGACGCCGTCACCACCTTGCCCTTGTTGGTCCTAGACGGTCTGGCACTTGCCATCCCGTCGCTCGTGCAACTAGCACGTGAAGGTTGTGAGGATCACCCCACAAGGAGGAGGAATCGTCTCCTAAGGCGTTGCTCTCACGATCGGTGAGGCAATTTCAATTTATATTTCTATTTTCCTAGGCCGCCACGTCGGCACAAGGTCGTAGGTTTAGAAGCTAGTCCTCCTAGGCCGTGACTGACGGCACTTGGTAACAACTAGGATCTAGACAAACAGAAAATCAAAATACAAGGAAGTAACAAGAATTGTGAGTACCGCTCACAAAACAAAGACAAAGAGCAAGAAGATAAAAAAGTACAAGGTCTAGAACAAAACACTACTTTTCTTCTTGTCTTGTTGTCTTCTTGTTTTCCTTGGCCTCCTCTTGAGTCTTCTTTGCGCGTCTTGCGCCCTTTGGCGGCGTCCTCCTTGAGCCGGCGGCGTTGGGGGAGCCGCCAAAATTCCCCAAGTTGTCACCCTCCTTCTTTTTAGGGTGCTCTCAGGTCGTGAGAGTCTCTAATCTTGGGGAGGGACGCTGTCCCAATTTTTGGATGAAGGAGGTTCGAAGGAGCCTTGAAAATGAGGAGGATTTTGAGGTTTTTGAGGTGGGAACTCCCCAACCCGCCCCACAAAAATCCCCCTAGCCCCCTGGAAGTGTGAAGAGCCTGGAAAGAAGTGGCTCCAACAAGTAGGATTTTTTTCCAGCTCTGCAACGCACTTTACGGCACTTCAATCCGTGAAGTATTGATGCCGTAGTCCCTTCTGGCGTTTCTGCAGCTGCTTGCAGCTGCAGAAAACGCCGGCGGCGCTTTATCTATGTCATAGCCGCCGTTTCCGTCGAACCCTTGGTCGCGAGGGTGGTCTCGCTTTGAGAACCACTGTAACGGGCTGAGACTCCAGCTCCTGCTCTGAAGTCGTCGTCGGAGTTCGCAGAACGGCGTTCTCAATCCGCGTCAAGGGTTTACCCCCTTCGCAAGACTGAGGGGCAATCGTCACCAACGACCCAGAGCAGGGAGACTCAATTATTTCGAGTCTCCGGTGGCCCATTTCCGTTTTTAACCAAACCCCTGGTTTTGGGAGCCAAACCGGGGGTTTTTACCTCGAACTCGTGTGTTCGCACGAGTTATTTCGTTCGTTTTATGTCGAAGTCCGTCGTAAACGAACTTCGATTCTTGTTTTGTCGTTCGGGCGCGAAATCGTCGCGTGCGAGGCACGCTGGCGATTTCGCGCTAGTGAATTTCACCTCACCCTCGCTCCCCCTATCCCTCGTCCTATCTTGCTCGTTTGCAAGGAGGGCGAGGGGGGGGCGAGGGCACGAGGCCACGAGGCCTCGCCCTCGAGGCCCTCGTGGTCTCTCAGCCGCCGATCGGGCTGAGGCCGCGATCGGCGGCTGGTGGCTGGCCGGCCGGTGGCCGGCCGGTCACTTGGCCGGCCGTCGGCCGTCCAGCCGGCCGGCAGCGAGCTGGCCGGCGGCCAGCAAAGTGGTGGCCGCTGGCCAGCCCTCGCTGACGCGAGGGGTGGTGCGCAACCACCCCTCGCTTCAGCGAGGTGGGAGGGCCAAACCGGCCCTCCCGCTACAGCCACTCACGACGCGAACTCACTTTGTGTTGCTTGGCTCAAGCATCAATGACCCGACATATGCTTCCTTTTTATTCCCGGCATTGCATGTATGTGCTCAACTCACTCGACACTTGTCAACAAAGTACACTTAGAGCTTAATACAAACTGTCCATTTGTCTCAAATACCCAAATCGTCTTTTGTCTCACACATCATGCCTGTGAACCACCGACCGTCCGCTTGATGTAACAATGTATAGGGGTGACCTTTTTGATATGTTTTCAGAATGTGGGTGAGGGAGTATTAATCCTCAGAATGGGGTCAACTCTAAGGTGGTCCAGCGAGAATGGGGGCAACATTTAAGTCCGCCCTCCCTTCTCATCCTCCAGGTTTTGCGGGACTTTCCGCCAGCCTACGCACCACGTAGGCTGGCGTCGCTAGTACTGCTGTCGCCAGCACCGCCGTCTCCAGCACCGGCATCGTCAGCGCCGCCGTTGCCGTTGTTTAAGCGGTGGCGGCGACAGCGGCCGCTTTGGTACAAACAACAGTGTCAGCAGGAGCAGCAACATCAGCAGCAGCTGCAGCATCATCATCATCATCATCATCATCATCATCATCAGCAGCAGCAGCAGCGGCGGCGGCGGCGGCGGCGGCGGCAGCAGCAGCGGCAGCAGTGGAGCAGTCACTGCAGCAGCAGCGGCAACAGCCGGACTGGATGCAGCTGTAGCAGCAGCAGCAGGAGCAGAGGTGGCAGCGGCAGTGACAGTGGGTGCTGCAGCAACAGCAGCAGGACCAACAGCAGCAGTACCAACAGCAGCAGAAGAAGCAGCATTAGTAGGAGCAGCAGCAGCCACAGCAGCAGAAGCAGCAGAAGAAGCAGCAGCAGCAGCAGCAGCAGCAGCAGCTGCAGCAGCAGCATCGGCAGCAGCAGCAGCAGCAGCAGCAGGAGCAGCAGCAGCGGCAGAAGCAGAAGCAGCGTGAGCGGCAGCGGCAGCGGCAGAGGCAGAGGCAGGTGCAGCGGTAGCAGCAGCTGCAAAGGTAGCGGCAGCGGCTGTAGTAGCAGCGACAGCAGCGTCAGCAGCACTAGCAGCAGCAGCAGCAGCAGCAGCAGCAGCAGCAGCAGCAGCAGCAGCAGCAGCAGCGGTAGCAACAGCAGCAGTTGATAGATTCCATGCAGCGTTGTTGACACTGCTGACTAAGGTGGCGCAGGTGAGGCAGCCGCGACATCGCTGCTGCCATTGCCAGTGTCGTCCATTCATGCCATTGCCGCCGATCAACCTTAGAGCAGCTGTGAGTGCTGCTGGTACTTGTTTTGGTGGCAGTGGTGGTGGTGGTGGTGGTGGTGGTGGTGGTGCTGGTGGTGGTGGTGGTGGTGGTGGTGGTGGGGGTGGTGGTGGTGGTGGTGG
>SZWC01002108.1:154639-191191 GCA_023375785.1 Penium margaritaceum | reverse complement strand
AAACAGCAAGGATCAGGCTAGGGAGACGCGCAAAGTCTCATAAGCTTCAATAGCTTAGTAAATGCAGAGAGAAATGACAACTGACAGGTCCAGGGCATAAATACCTGCCGCGGCGCACGGCGGGTGTCGCACGCGGCAGTCCAAGAGCTGTCCTAAAACTGGCCCAAAACCACTGTTTTGGCCGTAACTCTGCGCACACATGTCAGAATCCTACGCCGTCTGAACCTAGACGTGCAGAATCAAAAGATGCATGCAACGACTGGTCACATGCATGCATCCAATGACGGACAGCGAGTATATAATGCAAAAACATGCAAATGGGCCTCATGCCCAGTCCGCCGAAAGGCGCCTGCAAGACGTAGAAGTCACAGCAAGGAGTCCCGGTGACATCTGGGGCTCTGGAACAGTGGTCGGTCAGCTCCGGACGGGTAGTCCGCCGCCTGTCGTCGCGCCGGTATCACCAGGGCCGCCTGCCTCAGGGATCTGCACGAGTATGGACACGGCCGAGTGGTCACAGTAAACTGTACAGGAACGGCACAAAGCACAACAATAGACTTATCTCTGTAGGAGACGTACATGAAGGAGGAGTTGAGTGCTATGTGAGAGCATGGGGCGTACGAGCTAGTCGGATTGTCGCTTATTCACAAGACTTTCTCATTATGTTGGGTGTTTCAGCCGAAGCTTAAACTGGATGGCGCTGTTGATTGGTACAAGGCACGTCTTACCGCCAAGGGATCTGGAGTGGACTTTCACAAGAGGTTTGCACCCGCTGGGTGCTACACCACTGCTCATGCTCTTCTCAGTCTCGTGGCACACCATTACTAGGAGCTCTAGCAGATAGACGTGAATAATTCCTTTCTACGTAGTACCTTGGATGAGGATATCTATAGAGAACAAACACCTGGATTTACTGATGGCACCAACAAGGTTTTGCTTCTATGCAAGGCCTTGTATGGGCCCAACATGAAGATCAATGCCATAGTTAATAGGACTACATTCTGACATAGCACGGTTGATCTTGCATCGCTCCTTGGTCCTCCGTTGTCCCCTCTTGTTGCTCTTCTTGTCTATGTAGATGACCTGCTCATTGCCTCCCCGAGTCCCTATGCTGTGCAGTTTGTGAAGTCCCTACAACACTCTGTCTACGAGATGAAGGACCTTGGTCCTGGTTGAGTGTTCCTAGGTATGGTGCTCAAGAGGGACCACATAAAGTTAACACTGTACGTGCACAAGGGTGGCTACTTCCACAGTCTTGAAGATAATTTTGCTCCCCTGCTTGCATTGACTCCATCGGCCATCAAGCTGATGACCCCAGCTGGCAAGAGGCTTCTCAAAACACCTGATGCCACTCAGTTGGGAGGCAGTCAATGCTACTGACCACCGTCGAGTCACTGGCTCCTCGATGTATCTCGCCACCACAACATGTGCAGATGTTGCATTTGCTATTCGACACCATTCATGTTCCTCTCAATGCCTGCGGCAGCATCGTCTTGAGGTTGTACTTTGTGTCATTAAATACACACTCTTGACAGCGCATATTGGACTATTCTATGGAGGAATACCCCTTGCAGTTGCCGATGGTTACACTGATGGCAATCGGGCACATAGCGCTGATGCGCGTGGTCGATATGGCTATGTCTTCTTGGTTGGAGGTACTGCTGTGACTTGGAAAAAACATCGAGTTGGGCTGCGTTGCTCGCAGCTCCAACAAAGCTGAGTACGTCGCTCTCGGATCAGATACGTGTGAAAGTGTCTGGTTGTCTCGTCTCTTACAACAGCTGCATGTTCCCATTCATTGCATCAATCTACGCTATGAAAACCAGAGCACAGAGACCATTGCTGAAAATCATGGAATGTGCCACTCGGGCACCAAGCATACAACATTTGAGTACCAATTTGTTCATGAATGTATCGCTGCTGGTGTTATGTGAAGGTTGTCTGGATGGACACCCGGTCTGAGTGGGCTGATTTCTTGACCGAGGCACTCAGCCCTGGTTCGTTCAAGTTTGGTGTGCACGCAGTTGGTCTGATGTGTGCACCCTCTGCTCCTGACTAGGCCTGACTGTCACTGCCCTCTTGCAGTTCTCTAGTGTACATTACTCTCCGTTCACGTGACTCTCGTACTGTCTCTTGTGACATATGGATCCTCGTGTGCTGGCCCGGGGAAGTGAGTATTGCTGACTTACCAACACACTGTTTGCTATCTACTCATTGCCACATACACACATGTCTGTGTTGGAGAGTAAATCAACATGGCTGCCATGCAAACCAGTTGGCCCTCTGAAGCAATGACACAATTGAGTTCTACGGCATTCTTGCGGCCTTCAGCCACTTGGAAAGCATAGGGCTTGTGCCAATGGACCTGCCAGTAGCTCATTGAAGCATTTCATGTACGTTGTCATTGCACAAATCTTACATGCTGGCATGCCCACATATACTTTAGGATGATGTGGATTATATTGTATGCTTCGTTGGTCTCGTGGTTGCTTAGGCTAGTTACCAGGTGCTGATCCTCTCAGGGTCATGCTGCTGGATTCTTCCAGTAGCAGCCACTGTCGGATTCACTCTGATGAGGTCTGGCTCGGACCCATGGGTGGCCGCGACCACACCTCGTGCGTGGTGTCCGAGGTGGGGCTCGCTCGCCGGCCTAAGTCCTGACCCCACCCAACAGCATCCATACATTTGTTTCTCATGGTTTCTTCTCAAGTGAGCTTGTAACAAATTCATGGCGTCTCTCTCTCTCTCTCCCTTGCTTTCATTCCCTCATGCTACTTCACTAACCGCAGGTGTGGCCCATGGCCACATGAACTATCTTTTATGTCACTCGTGGAGAGCTCTATCTCATGGACACTTGAGGATGCTTGGGCTATCTGCAAGTTGCATTTGGGTTTCTGGGGGAGATACATTCTTCTAGCTTTGTACTGATCCGTGGGGAGCCACTAGGCCAGATAAATTTTATGCTTATGTGAGTACCTACCTTGGTTAATACCGAGAGGTCGGGCTCGACCCCCAAGTCGCGACAGGCTCTCAGAGTACTTCAGGCATGACCAAGAGGCATGTTCACCAGCTTTGCTCTTATCTTGCCTCCCTCCTAGGCTTACTCCTTAACCGCTCTGAAATCTTGCTGAACACCACAAGAATAGAGCCATGGCATGTCAGGCATGGGGGTCACCCCACGCTTTTCTGTGTCTACATCTCATGCTTCTACGTGTTCAGTGGAAAAGCTACTGGTATCAGACCTGGAAGGACAATCACTCCCTTATCCCACATCTCTTTGGTTCAGGACCTGATCTGGACTGCTCACTATGGTGCTGCAACTGCCATTTGCTGCTGCATCATCAGCACCACCCTCTCGCGGGGCATTATCTCTGCTGCGGCTGCACCTCTCACTGCTACAGCATTGACGCATTGACGCCGCAGCCCTAGTGTGTAGCAGTGGCATTGTCTAAAGCATCAGCTTCTCTCCCGCCTCTACAGCCGCTCTCGTAGCCACAGCAGCCTCTCCTGCTCCCATCCCTGCCTTTTCATGCAGCGTCTTCCTTCTCATCGGCGAGCCCGAAGAAAATGTAGCAAATGTAACGTGTGCAACAGTAGCAGTCCATCAACCTCTTCATCTCCATCTGGAAACCCAACTCTCGGGGTGACACATATCACAACCACAACCCTAGGGTTCAGCCAAAGCATTTTCTGACGGAGCATCTCCCGCTCCCATCACTGCAACCACTTTTGCAGTCATAGCAGCCTCTTGCACTGATGCTCCTGTCCCTTTCCACGCGGCATCTGCCTTCTCATCAAAGGACAGGACAGTACCTGCGTGTGGCCACGACCACTGCCGCAAGAAAAATACACTGCCTACCTCTCCATCTCCATCTGGACAACAGAATCTCGGGGCACAGCTACATTGTGGCAACCCTGGGAAACTGCAACAATGGCAGGCAAAGGAGCATCTACCAGCTCCCACCACGGCAGCCGCATCAGAAGTATCAGTAGCCTCTATGTGCTGCTGTACCTGACTGCACGTCTTTGTGGCTAAATTCACTCTGTGTGCTGCGTCTTCTTTCTTGTAAGCGGCACCTACATGCTGCCAAAGCAGTAACCGCAGCATCAGCAATAATCTCCACATCTCCTTCTCTGCCCTCATAGTCTCCAGCGGCGTCAACTTCTTCCGCCAGCACTTGTGACCACAAGGAGGTCTGGTCATGGGTGCGACCACGAGCCAATCGCTAGGCCTGGCCTAACGAGAACGACGACAACCACCCTCTCTGGATGCGCATAGAAGCTCAAGACATTGCCAAATTGAGAGATCAGATAGTTGAAGCTTTGTTCTACACTGCTGATTGTCTTCTTGATTCTCCCCCAAGGAGGCAACCTCCCGTGTCATAATTTCCGCCTGATAGTACATCAGTCAACCTCCTAGCGAGTGAACCAGTATGCGTGCGCAAAAAGAATGTGCTCCCCTCCTCCATGTACACACCAACATGCTCATCCTTGCCAGGGATGTCCTGGAAACCATAGCAGGTGCAGCTGCCAGATCCTCTGCTACAGCCCATGCCAGCAGAGCTCCCACTGGCACAGCAGTTGGACATGCCAGAGCAGCCTAATCTGAGGCTCCTACTTCCCACTCTCTTTGCAGCCGCTGCACCAACATTGCTGTTCAGGTGGCTGCTTCATCATCAGTTCTTGTCACTGCTGCCACCATTGCAGCTCACTCTACTTTTGGTGCAGCAGACTCCATCCACTGGTCCACCACAACAGCCGTTCTAACCCCCACAGGAGTGGCCCGGCCGCTGAAGCATCACATAGGCATCGGAGGACTTGTGGCATCTACAGCTGTAGCAATAACCGGCTCTAAAGTGAATGGGTTCCTGTGTCTCCTGGTGGGGATGTTGGCCTGGATCTCTGCGCTCACCTCATCTGCTGTAGCAATTGTCCCGCCGCTCTTCTGACTTTTTCCTCGGTGCTAGACTGGTGAGGACCCCCTTGAACACCCTTGCATTTGCACTTGCACCCATCTCTCTCCCATCTCTTCTTCTTCTCTCTCCTCTTACTGCCAATCATGCCTAAGGACATCATTACCATTGAGGCCTTATAGGCTATAGGGTGGAGGGCAGCCTATAAGGAAGTTCCCATACGTGTTACGGCACATCGGGCCCACATAGGCTGCCCTCCACCCAATTTCAGCATGGAAAATGCCTTCACATAGAATGAGCTCAATCGGGCTCTGGATGAGCTTAGCCAAACATCAGAGAAGGTACGCAAGTATCTGTTCGGGGATGATGGGGATCTGGGCCTGCAAATGCAACAATGGACCCGCCTGAAATGTTGAGTGCCGCGTGACGAGCACATGACTTCCAACGCCATGAAATCCCTGAATGCTTTGCTGATAGAATTCCACCACCTCTATCCCTTTCACTTCTTTGCACAGCTGTATCCTTTTTTGCAGAAGCTTTTTACAAAAGCCAGGTGTATAACCCATGACTGCGACACTTGTTGCCCGTTGGTGGTGGAGGCCAAACTGTAGCACTACACAAAACACGCTGAGCATTGTACGCGGGCTCATGGGCACAGTTTCGGGCCCGAAGAGCCTTGCATGGCGGGATGTGGACATGAAAACCAAGATATGCACCTGTGGACAGTGGAAAGAGTACATGTATCCGTGCCAGCATGAGGTGCTGCAAGTAGTGCTGTGAGCGGTGCTTTAGGCGGTGCTACAAGTGGTGCTGTAAGCTTTGATGCTAGTGGGAGTGCAGGTGGTGCTATAAGCGGGGCTAGTAGAGGTGATGCAAGTGGAGTCACTGCAAGAATTGCAAGTGTTGCTGGAGAGGATGCAAGTGGTGGTGCACGACTGTGGGGGCCATGGCATTACAGGTGGATAACCCAAATGATGCCAATGAAACCTCTGATTCATCCTGGAGTGATTCTTTAGAGGAGGAGGTGGATATAAAAGACACCTAATTGGAGGAGGAGGAGGAGTGGGAGTCCTCTAAGGAGGAGGAGGAGGAGTGGGGGTCATATTCTAACATGCCAGAAGAGGACAGAGAGATGTATGAGCGTCACCGCCATGGTTGAATGGAACCTGGATGTGTACCATGATAAGCAAGCGACATGCTGTTCATCATGTCTGTGTCTATGTTATGCACTTTTAATCCATGTCTTCAGTATCTACAATTTCCATTTCCTTTGAATCTTGTGCAGGATGTACCAAGAAACTCATCCATGGTGCCATGAGAGGGATCATGAGGCCATGTATTTTCTGACCCTTAATTTGTATGCCTCCCCATGCCCCAAATTCATCCCAGCGTGTAGCGCAGCCATAGCTAGTCCATGACATGCCGCTGCCGTTTGTATGACCGTTAGCTAGCCCGTTGGGTTTACCCTGATGATGTCCATTAAGCAAAATAATGAGACTTTTTCTCAGAACCATGGCTTGACTGTTTAAGTGCTACGGGTATAGAAATAGAAGTCACATGAACCTGCGGCCCTGTGCAAGTAAATTCAGTGTAGAATGCACATGGTGAGGAGGTTTGCTAGAGGAAACATGGACTGGGTGGCTTGGACCAGATCCATGGCTGCCATGGTCCTGGACAGTTGATGGGCCTCATACTTGGCATGTGTCTTCCCAAATTGCATGCCAGGTGTTACTGACAATCTGGCCCCTGATGGCTCCTTGATACCCAATGACCTGTTGCATGCTACATAACAGTCCCACTCCTCCTTAAGTGCAACCAAGTGCCGGTGTGCCTCCATAAGGTCCATGTATGGAGTACCCTATCCACGATGTTCCAGTCCGTTCATCCGTCCATCACTTGCCATGTCATTCTAACCAGTCAGGGCGGGTCGATAACAGTTGGATTAATTATTGTGAGGTGAACAAACTGTAGTTAATCGAGAAAAAGATTAAGTGCTCAGCACGATGGCCAATCACAGTGTAAACCGGTACAATTGACTGGTTTGGTAGTTGAACCGGTGCATCCCTGAGGCCGAGGTTCGAAGTGCAAACCATGTGCATGCCATACTCATACGTGTCAAAATGTGCTTCTGAAACTAAACACATACCACAAGTGATGTGCAAAAACCGACGTATTCTGAGGACTATGAATGGTTGTGAAAACCATGGTTCAGGGTATCAAACGATTAGAAACAATGTGATTTTTGGTCTAGTCAGAAGATATTGATGGGAGTTCGTATGGAAGGTACGGACATCACACCGGAGCCTTTCCTCCGGTCCTCTACTGCTCCACTAGACCGTGCTTGTGTGGCATGCCATATAGCAAGAGGGTAGTGCACGTGTATTGTAAAGATAGTTGTTCAAACCTGGGGTCCATTTTGCATGTTTCACGTTTTTCAGTCATGGCCCCTGTTGAGCAACAACGTGGGTGAAAATGAACCGGCCCCAATGTTGATGTAGCGGGAGGGCCAGTTCAGCCCTCCCTGCTCAAGGAAGGGAGGTGTGCTTGGACACCACCCCTCACCACAGCGAGGGCTGGCCAGCGGCCAGCCCTTTGATGGCCACCAGCCAGCTGGCTGCCGGCCGGCTGAACGACCGGCAGCTGGTCAGGTGACCGGCCGGCCATCCGCCAGCCACCTGCTGACCACCGATCGCACTGGTCACTTGATCCACGGCCAGGGGGCCGTGAGGCCTTGGGGCCCAAGGCAAATGGCCGCGAGCCCTTGTCCGTGCCCTCCCCTCACCTCACAAGCTGACGGAGACAAGGGGAGAGGATGAGCGATATTGGCTGTCGAGAGAAAATACACTGGTGAGAAATTTTCAACGTGTCTTGCACGTGAAAAGTCTACGCCAACTCATAATCAAACTCATGCACTTACATGTGCTTGAATGAAATTGCATGTACTTACACGTGCTTAGCTGCAGTTACATGTACTTACACGTGCTTACACGTACTTACACATACTTGTACAAACTTACACATACTTACACGTCCGTACACATACTTACATGTCCTTACACGTGCTTGCATGGACTTACAAGCGCTTACACGTTCTTACAGGTACTTACACATACTTTCACGTACTTACACACACTTATACATGCTTACACTTACTTACACGCACTTACACATACTTATACGTACTTACACATACTTACACGTGCTTACACGTACTTTCACGTACTTTCACATACTTCCAGATGCTTGAATCTACTTACACGTACTTGCACATACTTACACATACCTATGCGTTCTTATACGGGCATACACATACTTACACGTACCTACACGTACTTAAACATGTACTTTCACGTACTTACACATACTTACATGTACTTACACCTATCTACAAGTACGTACACGTACTTACACGTACTTGCACGTACTCGCATGTACTTACACTTACTTGCACATACTTACACATACTTACACGTACTTAGAAATTTTTATTATGATGAATTTTGAGATTTGAAGACAGAAAACGTGTACAAATGCACAAGTTCAGGTTACAGTTCCCTCATTTCGGACCAAGAATGAGGGGGACAAGGTAGGATCCAAATTTGGCCTTCGAAGACTTGAACCATCCAAGTCTCCCTGCTCTGGTCGGTGATTAAGGCTGCCCCCAAGAGTGATGTAGAGGTGAAAACTCCTCCAGTTAGCTTTGGATTCCATTTTGTGAACTCCAATGACAACTTCCCTGCAGGATCTTGAGACTCGACACATTACAATGAATTTCAGATCCATATGACCTTTGCAACTCATTGTGTGATGGTTCCGGCAGCTACGCCATCTATAAAATGTCCCTGGTCTTAGGAAGGAGCACTGCCCCACACAGTAAGGAAGACGGTACTTTGGGAATTTTTAGAGGTCTCCCCATTACCTTTTGACATAAGGGAGGCACCTCTAAGGAGGCATAAGACGCACCAAAAGGATTCAAGAGGAGGTCAAGGAATACCATAAGATAAACAAGAAGACAAGATTAGTGAAGGTGCGAGGGTGCAAAGTCTAGGGTAGAACTGAGCTCCCTCCTCCTTCCCCCTCACTTTGTGTTCTTTTCTTCGTTTTTCCCTCGGCATTAAGGTTTACCTAGTGCCGTGATCTCTGGGGTAGGACGTTAGCTTGAGTCCACACAATTGTACAAACTTTGGCAGCGTAGAATCATGTCTACCACATGATTGTTCCTACCATGGCAGCGTAGAGAAACATGAATAAATTGTACAATTACCTCACTCATCGTAAGAGCAAGGAAACTTTGGGAAACCATCTCGAGGTTGTGGAGTGACTCCTTGAACAATCTTCACATGCTAGTGCACGGATGGCGGAATGTCAATTGTTGGACAGTCCAAGTCTATCAATGACAACACGATGAAAGTCTCATCACACACTCTTAGTGGACTCCAAATCTTGGAAGCCGCTGCCGCATGCACGGCTGCCAAAGTAACGGCAACCGCACTGTCCAAGGCAATCCATGCTAAACTGGATGACATTAAGAAGCGTGTGAAATTATTTTTATTAAGTCGCTTTGCAAAGCGACTGAATAAAGATAACTCTGCTAAACTGGATGACATTGAGAAGTGTGTGAAAGGTAAAAAAGTGTTCAATAAGCACATCGACGTGTAGGTGGAAGACTCCTACACGACGGATGTCACACTTAAGGAGGAATACACGAG
The DNA here is from genome assembly GCA_023375785.1 of Penium margaritaceum. NCBI lineage: Eukaryota > Viridiplantae > Streptophyta > Zygnematophyceae > Desmidiales > Peniaceae > Penium > Penium margaritaceum. The sequence goes on along the minus strand of SZWC01002108.1, from coordinate 181,572 downwards.
GGTAGAACTCAATAAAGAGCATGGCTTCAACGAAGGTAAAGGCAATGAGGATCGCGATCAACATCATTATCGTGTGGCAAGATTGAGCCAATTTTTTTAGGGAAATAAGATGCCCGCCAGATTGCACAGAGTTGTCAACAGCAGCAAGGCTACCGACAACACCAAAGGAATCAAAAGCAGTCACGCGGGAAGTTCTTGCAAGCATGAGCCAGAAGATGCCGGCGTGAAGGTCATTCACGTCGACCGTTAGAGGCTTTTACAATTGGCTGCCAAGGTGGCAGGAAAACTCAATATTATCGTTGACGATGGAGGTACAACTTAGACGGAAAGAGTGGGAGTTGGTCCATTTTCCTATAATATGGCTTTTGTGGGACAGATCCATGCCCACTCGTTTGTATTCACTGATAATACCTTCCTCAAGAAGGAAGGACACCTTAAAGGCATGCACACAAACTGTACCCTCATATAGTGGATAAAGGTATACGGGCAGCGCGGGGTCCTTGAGGCCATCACCGTCACTGTGTCCATGTCAAAGTTGAAGTTTGGGATTGCAAACCTACAAGCGCATTTCAAGCAAAGCATCATGGATCTCAACCGTGATTGACAGCTCCAACTGTTGGCCACAGAGCGTGACCCAAGTGCAAATGCAGCAGGGACTATAGTGTTCCACAGGTGCAGATGTCACCGCTAGTGGGAGTGAGGAAATGGCGTACCCTGATGACATCGAGGTGGGTCAGGAACACGTCTTTCCTCTATATTGTGGAGATCTTTTGGAAGAGCATGAAGCTAACTGGCTGGCTTAATCATTTAGAGCATGTTTTGCATGTCCACAAGGCTACACTTGGTCTGTGGGACGAACTTTGTATGATACTTCAAGACTTCATGACAAGCTCTTCAAGTACGTGGTCAAGGAGCGGGGTGTGCAGTAGCCACACCTTAAGTAGAAGCCCATGCTGTGGGGGGATTTTTATGCTATTTTGTGCAAGAATTACACCTTGTGTGTGGAGGTACAATGTGCTTTCCATAAGATCAAAAATTGGAGGGAGCGGGGAAGCTTGCTCGATACTTACTTGAGAAAGTTCACCGTACTCATGGAGGAAGCTGAAAGATTCACCAAGAATGAAAGATTGCAAACACTCAAGTACCTGGAGTGCATATTGCTGGATTACTCGCATCATAGTCTTGCCAGTAAGAAACCAAAGGAAAAGACCACCAGGAAGGCAGTGGATCAGGTTTGGATAAGCTGGAAGGTGTTGCGCAACGACATGAGTGAAGTGTATTTGGAAAAACTGAAGCAACTCTCTGGTGCATGGCCAAAAGCGTGTGCACAGCACGGTAGCGACATGCGCATGGACATTTTAGGGGTTGGAGGGACAGTCAGGCAGCGGGACGAGGCGAAGGGAAATCAACTTGCAAGCCATCAAGCCAAGAAGACAGTGGGCACAAGGCCATTAATCGCAAGCGCGGCCCCAACAATGTCGAGTTGCAGGTGGCGCATGAGCATCACAAGAAAACCTTCTGTAATGGACTATACCATACGTGTACGTAACCTGGCCACTTTAGGGCTCATTTCCTTGAGGCTGCTAATTGTGGACAAGCGATCACGGCATTGGTTGTAGCCGCTGCACCTCATGCGGATGGTGCAGCGAGAGGCTGTAAACAAGGCAGTGGATAGGGTCACACCCGCAGCTATGGTCCTAGCCATGGAAGCGGACAACGTTGCTGAAATGAACAGTGCTGTGCGGGTTTCTCCCACTCCTGAGTGACATTGATGGAGACAACTCAGGGGTAAAGGTGGATCAAAAGTGTGGGTTTGTGTTTTTAGATGAGGATGGAAGGAAATATGAGTTTCTTACGAGTTCTAATTTCTCTATTGTTGTATTTCCTCTTGCTGAGCCTCAGTCTACACTTCTTGTCAAAATTTCCCATGAAACCTTGGATCTTCGGACAAGATGCATGATCAAACATGCTTACGAGTTGTGACAAAAATCCCTGTGCAAGATTTACATTATGCACTGCAAGAAAATGTCCTTGAATCAATGAGCTCAATCAGTTTTGTGTACCTTTAGTCAAAAAATTTTGCCCAGTCAAATTCAAAGACTAGAAGGTTCTAGCCAATTCACACATGGCCACGAGATGTGGACTCAAGAGAGTGAATCATGGAAGTTGCGGTGCCCGCCATATTGATTCCGTGTTTACTACAAAATCGGCTTGCCGTCGTCAAGCCTGTTTACTCAAAAGAGTGGAAGAAACATGACGATGCAGTTTAAATGAAACCTAGCTGGTGCTCCCATAAACATATCAGCTGGCACTGGAGGGGATAAATCATTTGTTAGCCTTGGTTGTACAAGACAGGTGGGTGTGAACTACGAGCCATCAAATGACAGTTTTTGTTGCTGACAACCGTACCATACCCGTGATTGGTACATGTAGAGCATAAGGTTTTTATTCAAAGGTACACACAGAGGGTCACGTTGAAGGTACTCAACCTTCTTGATCTACATGACGTGGTGCTAGGGGATCTTCAATTCCATAAAAATAATATGCTGATGTGCTTTGAATCAAAGTGCTTGAACCTTTGAAAGGGGGAGAAATGTTTTGTTGCTTCCAAGCAATGAGAATTCACTAATCTGAATTCATGTACACACCAGTCTGTCTGTGATGGAGGTCAAGAGAATTATTTGATAACGTTGTTAATACTTTTTGGCCTAATTACAAGAAGTTGAGGATGAAGTGAAGGAATACATGCCAAAAGGGATTAAATCTCTCATGACATAGTTTTTGGATGTATTACAAGACCCACCGCTTGGGCTTCCACCAGAACGACACATGAGCCACACAATTCCAGGACAACCGGAGGCTACAACTCCATTCAAACCCATGTTTCACCTTAATCCGATGAAACATTGAGAGGCTGAACGCGGATAATACAGCAGACGGCCAATACGAGGTCTTTCGTGTACTCCAACACCGAGAGCCTATACACCAGTCGCGGTTGTAGACCTAAACATTACTCATGGAAGTCCAAATCTCGCTTGTGTACTGGGGTGGTCGACGAGTACTAGAGCAAGCTGGCAGCTCAAACAGATGGACTTGTGGCAAGGGGAACCACCTGAACGTGACAGTAGTGAACAACATTCCCACTGGACGTCATTGATGAACAACAACCGTAGGAGGTTGGGGACACCCAACATGGCTTTCACGCGGACGTTCTAGCGGAAAAGGGGAGCGGCCGCTAGCCATGCTGACCAAAAATTTGCAACTTAGGTCAAAGTGATTTCCACGTGTTCATGTTTAGCTGGTGATTGAATCTATTGATTTTGTTTCACAATGTTGATGACTCACTATGTAGCACTCCTACTTGCTGGTCATGAGGCGAGACAGTTCAAAACAAGTGAGGAGGATTGTAGCAGGAGGACCAGTTCATCCCTCCCTCCTTGCAAAATCGAGGGGTGGTTGGACACCAACCCTCGCCAAGGCCAGGGCTGGCCGGCGGCCAGCCCTTTGCTTACTGCTGGGTAGCTGGCTGTCGGCCGGCTGGGCGGCCGGCGGCCGGTCAGGTGACCGCCAGGCCATCAACGGCCACCAGCTGGCCATTGATTGAGCTGTTTGCTCCATTGGTGGCCAGGAGATCACGAGCCCTTGAGGGCCGAGGCCAACGGCGTTGAGCCTTCGTCCTCGCCCTCCCCTCCTCGCCTCACAAGGCAAGCAAGACGGGAGGAGAGGGCAACCGACAGAGTGGCTCTGCGAGAGAAAACATGTTGGTGCAAAATCGTCACCGTGTTTCGCAAGCGACGATCTTACACCAACTCATCAAAAACATAACTCAAAGTTTGATTGTGATGAATTTTGAGTTCTGAAGACAGAAAATGCATGCTAACTCACAATTTTGGGGTGCGACCTCCTCGTTTGGGACCGAGAACGAGGGGGGGGGAAGATGAAAACAAAATTGGGTCTTGAGAGTGTTAAAATATTCAAGTCTCCCTACACAGGTTGTTGATGATGGTTGTCCCCAGGAGTGATACATTGGGAGAAAGCCCTCTAGCAAGCTGTGGACGCCATTCTATAGACTCTGACGACGATTTCAATGCAAGAGCTAGAGACTAGACAAGTAACAATTGCAACTGGTAGGAAAATAGCATCCGTGTACAACAATTTATATCGTTTTACCTCCAAGAGCTGTAGTATGAATAAGTAGGATCAATTTCAATCATGGTCAACTGATCCTTGTGTCTAGTTCTAGAACGATTGGAAACTAGTTTGCTTCTGGGTTTGAATGATGAAAAATTCAAAAGGCCTCCACCGACAGGCTTATTCTTGTTTGTGCACACTATTGGATTGCCCAACTACCGTCGGCATGTTCTTGTGGACTTTGAAGAGAAACTAGCAAAGCTTGCATATTGTTCAACCTAGCATGCTCATGTGACCCAGTCCACTCACGGTGAAGGACATGGGTCCTCTTGAATTTTATCTTGAAATTTCCATCAAGCGTGACAAAGCAGCAGGTACCATCGGCCTGAACCAGACAAACTACATCGACTCCATCCTAAAACGATATGACATGGCAGATTGCCAGCCTGCCAGCGCACCCATGAGCTCAGAGTGCAAGCTCTCCTCCTCCATGTCTCCATCCCACGGAGCGGAGAAAACTGACATGCTGGACATCCCATATCAGTCTGCAGTGGGCGGTCTGATGTATGCCATGGTTGCCACCCGACCAGATACAGCCCATGCTGTTTGGCAGGTGAGCCGGTTTGTGGCCAATCCTGGTCCACTTCAATGGCAGGCTGTGAAGTGCATCATGCGCTACCTTCAGGGGACATGGCACGTCGGGCTCCAGATTGGAGGCATCACTGGATCCGCGTCATTCCATCTCATGTGCTACACTGATGCTGATTGGGGAAGGAATATCCATGACAGAAAATCTACCTCCGGCTTTGTAAAGAAATGTTGAATGGAGGTGCAGTCATTTAGGCAAGTCGCAAGCAACAATGTACTCAGCTGAAGCTGAGTACATTGCCTTGGCTGAGGTGTGTGAAGAGGCGCAGTGGCTACGAAGCTTGATATCTGAGATGAAGGCACCACAGGCAACGGTGACGGTCATCAAGGTTGACAACATGAGTGTAATTGACATGTCAAAGAACCCCGTCCTGTCCAGGCGCACAAAGCATATCGAGATCCGCTACCACTATCATTGAGACTTGGTCGACAATCAGACTGTGGAGCTTGAGTATGTCGGTACCAAGCTGAACCGGGCTGACATGCTTACAAAGCCACTGGACAAGGATCTCCACCAGGCGGGCAGGCAAGATATGGGCATGCTCAACGCAAGTGATGACGAATGATGATGGTCACTGACGCAAGGTGCAAGGGAGATGTTTGTTGAACGTTTTTGCCCCTCGTTCAGTGTTGTAGGACAGATCAGGAATGATCTGCCCCTTTAGGAGGTATGACCCATGGAACCGTTCTAGTGTGAGTCAACTATGCTCTGTCTCTTGTGAGATATGACCTGTGAGTACACCATGTGGGTGAATGGATATCTTGGCCATTTTGTTGATTTGGCCAAGTGAGAGGTCATGAGTGCAATTCATGCCACATGCACATCTTGTTTGCTATGGAAGCTTTCAAGAAAGAAATTCCGTAGCTTCTCGACCGCTACATGGTTGGTCTTTCACCTTGACACTAGGATGCTTATGTGTCAAGCCCACAAGGCAAGTCTATTGGCGATGTGGCAGGTTCAGGCCACTTCCCAGGAATGTGCTTTTGAGTTCTCGAACTGGACAGACAGCTATAAAAGGACTTTTCTTGCATGTTGATCAATCAACCCTTGCTTGATGCTTTCTTACGTATTGACGACTTGAGCTCGTGTTGAGATGTAATGCTAAGGTGTTAGTACTCTTGAAGGTGAATTGTATGCCTGATTAAGTTTGGGGTGCATGTCACATGTCAACAAAGGAAGAAGGTGTAAAAACCTTTATGAGCTTTTTCGGTTTCGCGGCTTCTCTGCCATAGGTGGTTAGCTCAATAGCTAACATCTTGGGCCTAATTTGCATATTTGTGTTTGTGTATCTACAGTAAATGCTGGGCCAATGCATTTATAAATTTGTTGCATCCATAGGTTTAGATGGTACTGCATTCAGCTGTCAATGCACAATAATTTGGCAGGGTTTCTGGGTAATTGACGTTATTGCTTGTGGAATCACCTGCCATGTGTCGCGTCAGGTGTTTATGCTATGAGCTTGTCAGTATTCATTTCTCTTTGCATAATGAAGCTATTGAAGCTTATGAGATTGTGTGCGCGTCTCCTGGCCAAACCCTTGTTGTTCTTGCACCTGCACTACATGCTATTTTGTCAGCCGACTAGACTACGTTGCCACATCCGCTACAACAAAGCCAGGAAGCTTTCAGGCACATTATCATGGTATGAGAGCATCGAGGCATCCCTCACTGAGCTGCACAGAAGAGACGCAGCAACTGTAGTAGCAGTGAGAGTTATACCTGCAGCCACAGTCATGGAAGGGCCCACCATGCCACGGTAATGGGCCACAGCATGTACTAGCAGCAGTGGCACTGCCGTGAATTCAGCGGCAGTTGTTGCGGCATCACCACTCCACCTTCATGAGTGGAAGGCGGCAATGGCAGTGGGGGAGACTGTGATGATGTTAAGCAGTGCAATAGTGGAGTGCATAGTGCAGTTGGGAACTTGAGAGGATCCACCATGCCACCGCGTGTCCGATGGGCAACGTTTTCCAATAATAGCAACCCCAGAAACAACCACAGGAAAAAAAGCAGCAGCAGTAGATTGTTAAACCCTCTCTAGCAGTGGTTGAAGCACGTGATGTTTTTTGGATATCCGTGAAGCTCTCTGAAGCCTCAATCACCTCACACCTATCGCTATCCCGAATATGCAATAGCAAGACTGCCCTGTTGAACAACCATTTGGATCTGTAAAAGCTAAATGGAAAGCCGTTCTTCTAACTTCTCCATCCTTACCATTCTCACCTCATTTTTTTCTCTATAGCATACAAAAAATGACAACACGCACTCAGATCTACAAGTTTTACAAACTGCAGGCAGAAAAGAAAATGATAGCATTTTGCATTGTTCTTTTCTGAGAAAGAATCTTCTTGCGCATCATCTCTCCAAATTTTGTGCCATTCAAATGACCGTCATGCTGATTTCATCATTGTGGATATTGATGTCACCATGCACAATGATCCAGAATTCTGGCTGAAGCATCAATTTTTTCCAGCATGAGGAATCCTCAACAATCATTGACATATCTTCATTCTAATGCACATTGGAAACAGCCACAATAGCAGCAGCAGCAGCCACGGTAGTGAGAGCAATATCGGTAGCATTTATCGAGTGTCACCTACGTCACCTTGCGCTTACAAAGGTGAGGGGCCAGCAGACACCGGCATATGCTCGGCATCAGGGACAATGAATCCATGATTGCACACGATTGACGACCTCCGCCATATGCAGGATGAGATCCACTGACAGCATCACGCCCAAAATGATGCGCTTCAAGAGATCTACGTCCTGCTGCAGGGGTGTCCAGGGGTCTCCCAGCAGACACTAGGTGTAGCCGCTACAGGTACACCATCGGCCCGGCAGTCCACCTCTCACGTTTCAGACAAAAAGGAGCCTCCACCCAAGCAGGATGAGAGCAAGGATACAGATGAGAAAGCTACAGATCCGCATGCAAGTGAGCAGCAGCTTCATTGGTTGCAATTGGGACCGCAGCCTGACACACTGTGCCACATGTTTTTCAAGGCCCCTCCAGGCAGACTATAGGGTTCTCCTTCAGAGGTGTTCTACTTGATGACGGTCTTCAGATCACCTCCACCAAAGCCTGAGGTTGCCCTCCACTCAGAGCGGCAGCGAGAAGATTTTGAGACTTCCCCAACCTAGTACAACAGCGAGACAGGATTAGACTGCAAGGAGGTCTTGTACTAGGTGTGGGCTGATGCGGAGGGCGTCGAGCCCTACTACCACAGCCTGTACTAGACTACTGACCCTTGCCAGTTTCACACAGCAGCAAGAGCGACCTGCTCTTTGCTATACCACAGGACACAGTCGTCAGTTTTTTTCCCCTTCCTGGACACAGCAGGGACCAGGATCAGGGTGGATCCTCGCCAGGACTTGGAGGTGGCCCTGACCTTGATCGTTGCGGAGAAACATGCGATTAGGATGGGCCATCTGCACAATTTCCATTCCCTCTGTCAGGAATCACCAGAGCTTGCACCTGATTGCTGTTGGAATTCCATGCGCACCTACACACGCCTTGTGACTGGTGGGGGACGCGGCTCTGGACCCTTGACAACAACATTCTAGGTATGCATCTGGAGCACTCTGGACTCTTCTACGACTAAGGCTGCACACGGATCCTAAGATCCGTGTGAACCAACCAAAAATCTGGATCCAAATCCGGATCCCCGGACCCGGATCCAGGTTCCTGGATCCGGTCTATTTCTCCAAATCTGGAACCGGATCCTTTGGGGAGAGAGGGGAGGAGTTGGAACAAAAAGACACAAGAGGTCTTGCCCATCTCCGCTCGTGTATCATGAAATCCAGAGTTTTAAATTAAAACAGTCAACATTTGCGGTTCAGATGTGACCAAGGCAATGTTCAGTCTCCACGTCAATCGGACCTGTCAAACCTGTCATGCAACCCATAGCAATCTTGCACACTAGCAGGTGCAATACAGTTGTTCTGGTGTCAAGCCTCGTATTTGTACAGGCTGGGTGCCGATTCACTGTCCGGCAGGAGTATAGCATGGAATGCAGCCTTTCCAATGTTATGACATGGTGTCAGTGGCCAGCAGCCATTGGCGCGATCTTTTGCCTGCCAATGGTCAATAGATTAAACAGTCACATGATATATGAATCGCCAAACTTTCCTTCTATCACCCAAACTTCAAGTTATTGCACAGACAGGTAGACCACAGAAGGGTCGTGCGGATATGGAAAACGTGTATGCCACATCATCATCCATTCCTGTGCACTGTACGCAGGCCATCCACGACAGTGCGAGCAGGGACTCCTGCGTTGGCACTAAAAGCACGAGAGGTTACGAGGGTGGACACTGACCTGTTTCTTTTTTCTGTTATGATCATTTACGTGGTCCCACAAATGACCTCCCAAATAGAAAGATTTGTGGATCCAGAAGCTGGATCTCCGGATCCGAATCCTGGATCCGGAACCCCGAATCCAGATCCAGGTGGAGGATCCGTCCCCCGGATCCGGATCCTCCTCAAGCTCTGCGGATAGGATCCATGTGCAGCCTTATCTAAAAATTTCACCTTGTATCATTCTCTGATGTTTCAGAGTCCCTGCAACTCCTCCCTTGGGCTCAGCGCTACTACCTTCAGGCTACATTGGCCAGGGAGGCAGCCCATGCACATCAGGAGACTTTGCTTTTTGCAGCGGTGACTGCGACTCCTCAAACACCTATGACTTCATTATTCTCCACCGCTACCTCTACCACTCCCTCCTCCTCTTCCTCTCTCTCGCCTGGCCAGCCTCAGAATGTTCTTGTGGCCACACAGTTGAAGACTGGGAACAAGTGGCATGGTGAGGGGTAAAAGCAGCCAGCGCTCGCGAGCAGTGGCAGTGGAAATTCCTCTTCACTGCACTCACCTTTACACAGAGTTCCAGCAGCCCCTGGACAGGAGCAGGATCACGCACGGCCTCCAGGCAGTGCACACACAACAGAAATCTTCCACCCATGCAAAGGGAGGTTGTGTCACAACCACAATCGCAGGAAAGATACCCGCTTCCTGGTGCAGCAACGGAGAACAGGATCCTGGGGACCCGACAGGCGGGGCTTCTTCAACTACTGGAGCTTTGCAGTCATGGAGGTGTGAATGTCTTTTGACAGCGTATGGTCCACAATCACATTGTCTCGTTGTGTTTTTTGCCTGTGAAAACTCTTGTGCGAGATTTTTGTTATAGTGTGATGAGAAGAGACCTGACAGCAATGCTTGGCATGATGATTCACGCATCTGTGTTTTCCATTGTTTTTATGAGTCCTCCAATGATATTCCATCAGAGGCACTTTGCTCAATGTTGACGACAGGCCGTGAGACAATCAGTACCTTGATCATTGACTCCAGTACCAAACATCACATGACCTATTATTGCAGTGACTTTTTTGTTCTGTCCCGTTGGGTCTTTTCGGCCTATCTGCACAAGATCTGGTCAGTTACCGTGCTGGATGGCACATTCACCAAGAATAACTTTTTTTATTTGCCCATGCATTTCAGAGGAATTACTAGCCACTTGGGTGAATCACTTTAAAAATTCGGGTGATCCTACTTGATGGTGATCACATTACTGTCAAGAAAAATCTCTGTGCAGGAAATGGTTCAGTCACCAGGTGGGCTCCTGCACTTAGGTTTCTTGTGTTACGTGCAAGTGCCAAGTATGTGGGAACTCCGTGACCTGCTTTTGAACATCCAATTTCATGGATGTTCAATCTGTGATGAAGGGATCCTGTTGCATGCTTACACCAAAGCTGATCCGGTTGACGAATATGACAATTCACACCTCAATAAGTAGGAACTTTGGGTGACCACGTACAAAACATTTTCTTCATCGAATTTTGGCTAGTCTAGCAATCACTGAAAAGGGATTGAAATCTTGGGTGAATGTACCTTCCACTACGGTATTGCCTTTCCAGGGTGTTAGGGTTTTATGATCCCATGGTATTTCTGGCCCCTTGTACAATTCTCATGTGCTCTTTATCGCAGCTCTTGAGCTCAGCCTGCTCTCCATTCTTAAATGCACCAGGATGGATCTTTCTATTGAGCACTCTGCTGACTCTGCTATGGTGACTTCTTGTGAAACTTATGCCATAGTGCTATGTGCTTCTGGTTTGGATGATACATATTATTTTGCTCTCTGCATTCCCTCCGCCTCCTCCCTTTTGTCCCCAGTTGTGAGTGTGTTCGTCACTGGTGTTCTCTCCCCTCAGCACCAGAATTTGCTGCATAGCTGGCTTTTCCATGAGAGCGTGGACACTGCGTCCAAGCTCATTCAGACATAGCCAGCCCTTGGTCTGCCACGTCTACACTTAGGGTAAGATGCATCAATTCACTTTTCCTGACCCGGCACTGTGGCCATTGGAGTTGTTCCATTGGACCTTCTCGGCCCTCGTCCAGTTGAATCCCTCTCAGATCAGGGCCAATTTGTTTTTACCTCGAATTATGACTTCAACCAGACGTCGTGGCTCTACAGCCTCCACCACAAGAGTAATGATGCCCCATTAGTGTGTCTGTGGCTCATTATGGATGCCTTGTTCTACTAAGCACGGTGTCTTTTACCATATTTCCGTCCTTGCTACACTCCTGAAAAATCGTGTATCAGAGTGCTAGAACAACAACATAGAGGATGCAGATTGTTCTATGCAATCTGATTGTGGTATTCCTGATTTCTTTGCCTTTGAGGACTTCTTGTACATGACGTGGGTGTGGAACCACCCGCCACACAGCCCGCAGGTCCTTTCATCGTGCTGTACTTCATCTGGCTTGTGTCTTAGACTCTTTAGCCTATGTCTATTACACCGAGGACCAGCAGCAATCCAAAATCTTACCTTGGGTTCACATGTGTCTCTTTCTTGGCATCTCCAAGTGGTCAAAGGCCGGGCAATTTTAGGATCCCTCTTACCATTGCATTATCAAGTCTCAAAATACCCTATTCTTTTTAGCTCTCAATAACCGAGACATGTCCAGCATTTTGTTGTTCATCTGTAACCATGTTCCTAGCTGTGTGCCTTCCCTCCGGGTGGGACAGTCTAGCCCTATGGATGAGTCCATCCGGGCCTCCTCACCTGTATTCCGTTCTCCGGCCGATGACAATCCAAGCATCATGGATGTGGGTCTACTGGAATTGTAGTCCCCAATGGAACACTTGGTCCTGAGCCTGCGTGAGTCCCCACTGGCCTACCTGGTCCTGTGATTGGGTCTGATCCCGTTGGCACACCTGATCTTGTTTTTCCATCAACCCCCACGGGCACACCTGATCCTGTGCCTGTGTCAGTCTGTACTGGTACACCTGATCATGTGCCTGCATCAGTTCCTACTGGCACATTTGCTCATGTGCCTGCATTGGTCCCTCCGTCTATCCCTCCATAAAACCTGTCACTTCCCCTGTAGCCATCCATGCGGCTCCTGCGATTGCACTCTCGGCACCTCCCCGTGATTCTACAGCCCACGCGGCTATACCCCTGCCACTTGCTCCACAGGTAAAGATGAGTACCTCGGCCTTGGCGTTCGCTTGAAAACCCGTTGGTCATCTGTGAAGACTTCCCTCAAGGGCTTAGCGAGCAGCTGACTTGGCGCCCAGATACCTTGCTTGCAGTATTGAGAGTGGCAAGCCTGGCATGAAGGCCCTTGGCCTAAGTGTCCACGAAAACTAAACCGAGGTGCATCCAGCGTGTCCTGTCGTCCACGAGCTGATCTCTTGTGAGTTCACAGTCGCCTATAATTTCCCAGCCGACCTTGTTGGAATGTGGTGAAATCCACGTTTAACGCGTGCGTCATGGCCACCAAGGGTTCCCCCTTAACCGCACCTGATCTAGGCACATGAAAGGAAGTGCTCTTGGTAGAGGGCACAGAAAAATGGCACCCTGCCTGTGAGGATGACCTCACAGCCATTTGAAAGTATGGTGTCTATGAGCTTGTCGAGATTCCACCTGGACAAAAGGACGTGCATGCTTAGAGGGACTTTTGCAAGAAGATGAGCCTAATGGCTCATTGGTTCACTACAAGGCTTGCTTGACGGCCAAGTGGCTCTCTCATATCGCGGGTGTTGACTTCACCGACAACTTTTCATCCATGGGATGAATGACTCCAGCTCGTGCTCTGTTTGGCACTGTTTCTCAGCATGATATGGACCTGCACTAGGTGGTAGTCAACGAAGCGATCCTCCATGGTACTCTAGAGGAGGATATCTACCTATTCGAGCCACCTTGCATTGAGGTTGATGACAAGGTCTGGCACTTGTGCAAGGTATTGTACGCACTCAAGAAGTCACTCTGGTGCAAGAACCATGGGATCATTGGTGCACTGACTCGTGCAGGAAATATACAAATAGACTTCAATCCTTGCCTTTTTCTCTGTCAGAATATTCAGCAATTCACTACCATCCTAGTCTATGCTGAAAAACTCCTGATCCTGTCTTCTTGATGGAGACCTTGAAGGAGGCCAAGGCGTTCCGCTAGGCTGCCTATGAGATGAAGGACCTTGCTCTTACAAGAGATTTTGTCAAGATGGAGATCGTGTGTGACTGCCAATGGCAGACAATCTTTCTTTACGAGGCAGGATCCACTCATGTTGTAGGGGGATGATTTTCTAACCGATTTAATTCTATGTCCACAGCCTCCAAACCCATCACACCAGATGGAAAGGATGCCCCAAAGATGGATGATCCATTGTTAGTGGGGAAGACAGTGGACGTGACCTTGTACTTGCACCTCATTGACCCTTTTGGCCACAACCACTTGGCTCGACACTACCTTCACTGCCAACCTCCTTGCATAGTTCTCATGGTACCCTTGGGCAAGAGCCATTCATGCGGCTGTTAGAGTGATGTAATATGTGGTGTTGACATCGCATCTCATATTTTGCTTTCATTGGCAGTGTTTGGAGGTAGTCAAGGTGTTCAACAGCTACACAAAGGGTGAATGGGCCTACATTTCTAATGGGTACATTCAGATATGCTATGAGTCCCTGCTGGGTTCCACTGACGTATGGGGCCTAGCAACAAGCAGGGCTGCATTGTGTGTAGCTCCTTGGAAGAAAAGAATGTCAATCTAGGAGCTAGGGCTGCTGAGGTGGTGTGGATCCGGGTCATGGGCGAGTGTTGTGGTGAGATTCATCCCCGTCTGTAAATGCATTCGAGTGTGAGTTATGGTTGATCACCCTGAATTCATACACTCGACAACTGGTGTACCAATTAGTGTATTCTTGTGTACAAACATTTTTTCAGAAGTCATTAACATCAATTCATGTCACTTGAGCCTAGATATGCATTCCTTATATAAGGTGTTAGTTATCATGGATCATATGTAGTATGTACTAGTTTTTGTTTGAATTCCATGTTCACTAATATGTTCACTTCCCAATACACTTGTTAATACACAGTTGTAGGGGTGAGGTGATTGGTCATACATGTCGAGTGTGACCACTCAGCCGAGTCTATGCATGTGTGGATCCCTGATGCGGACCCAGCTGGTGCTGGAGCACCTTCGGATGGCAATCTACCCATGAGCAGCTGCAGGATAGCAACAGCAAAATTGCGGAGACTTGCTCTGGCACTCTACCTTTTTCTACAACCTCTAGTAATTGTCTTGGTGGACTGGAGTTGGGACCAATTTGCATGTTTTTGCATTGTGTTTCCACCGGTCGATGCCAGACCCATGCATGTGTGTTGTTGTTGCGTTTGACTTGAGACTGTGCATCTGTAGGCTGAGACGGTACGGCATTCAGATGCCTTTTCATTGAGCTATGACCACAGCAATTGTTTGGGGCCAATTTTAAGGGAAACTAATCATGACACATGCATCACCTGCCATGCGCCGCAGCATGTATTTTTTCTATGATCTTTTCAGTTGTTTCTTCTCTCTGCACAATCAAGCAATTCAAGCACATGCGACTATTCGCGTCTCCCCTAAATGAACCCTTGTTGTTCTTGCACCTGCCTTGCCTGCTAGTGCATCAGCTAAACATTCTACATTGCCATGGCAGGCACTTGATGGACCGCCCAACGACAAGCTAGACTTTCCTCGCACTACATCAAGGGAGGAGGCACGTGAGTGGTTGGAACAAGATTGGGATCGTTAGACTGGGCCATCCTCTGAAAATGATCTAGAGGTGTTGTTCTGGTTTTTTCATGCTTTCCTCAGACTAATGTCGTGAAGATATTGTACGCCTTGAAGAAGAATGAGAGGTCGATCAATTAATACATGTACAATGCTGAAAATGGCTCTTTCAGACCATCTCCACCTCCAGGTATGAAGCCTCCCGGTACACAGGAAATCCCTGACACTACTATTGACATGGCATCTGCCTCAGCTATCCACAAAGTCCCAGGCCAGGTTCCAAAGCTATCCTTGCACCCCCATCCATTTATTCTTTCTGGGGTCATCCTCGATGCCACTACTGGCGCAGCCACAACCTTCACTGCCACAGCAAGACATAGCATGGTTTCCACTAGCACGGTCGTCGGCTTTGCCACTTCTGCATAAAGTAGCTACACTTTCTCTCCTTGTTGGTATTCAGGTCACCGTGGCATCCTTTTCCGTGGATATGGCTAATGCCACTGTAGCCAACACCACAGCTGGTGCAGTCAGGTCCATCCGCGTATCCAGGACTGCAGCTATCCTCACAACGTCTGGAGAGGCACACATCTTGGAACACCACTCCAGTATTAGGATTCTCATTACATCAGCGACTGCTATGGTTACACGTGCCACAGTGACCGGGGCTATGGCAAAGGTAAAGATTATGGTCGTGGGGGGAAGGGGCCGCCCGCCTCCTCCACTCCTGGTGTAGCTGCATGATGGAACTGTGGGACCTCTGAACATTCTTCCCTCATGTGTTCTCCCCCTTGGTTTCACATCCACCTCGCCTCTACCAGGCAGGCTCACTGGGCTCACACATGCTTCAGCACATCTTCAGAGGCCACCGATGCCATCATGGTGGCTTTTCTATCCTCCCCATATTCACCCTCATCTGCATTTACCTACGGTACAGTCTTGTTGGCCCTTTAGCAGACCACCACCCAGTCTCCATACACTATGGGCCTCTTTCCACGCACTACAACACTCCTACCTGGATGTGTGACAATGGATGTTTTTCTGACTCTCACTCCACCAAGGGCCATCCCAACTAACTCCGCAATGACTAGAATTCCCTGAAATCTTGCATCTCCGCCCTCAACAAGGTGAGGTTGTCATGGGTCTGATACATTCCTTTGTTAGTGAGTCCAGTGGAGCCCTTTGTGGTGCATTTTCTGGGACATTTCAGGGTGCAACGCCTAAAGATCATCCATGGATTTAGGATTGGTATTCTCATTTCCACCATCTGGCACTTTTGTGGTCTGTCTTGTCCTCCCCTCCGCCTGTGCCTCGGACGGCGCCTGGATCATTGTTTCAGGGTCCAACCATCACATGGCATCTTGTCGCTCTTCCTTTTTCTCTCTTGGCCCAGTTGGGTCCACGCAGTTTGTCGATACTGGCTCTGGTTAGCTTATACCTGTTCAGGGCATTGGCATTTTCCTCTTTTTCTGTCTTGGTGGACTCCTATTTCTATTTTTTGTTCTCTATGTGCCCAAATTGGAGGTTAGCTTGCTGTCTGTGACCACTCTCAACGACTAGGGCATGGACTTTGTGTCCAGTCGTGGTGTTGGCATTGGATCCATTCGTTCCTCTAGTCGATTGGTTCTCATTGGTCTGCACTATGATTTCCTCTTTTTTGTTCCTCTGTCACTTCCCTTGTCTTCCGCTACCCTTACTTTTGTCCACGTTTCTCTATCCTTGTCATCCAACCACATCATCCTCTCACACCGTGCCACTTTCACATTGTGGCCGTCGCCTACCTTCTGCATACCCAACCAGTCACTAGGCCTAACTCTTCCACCTTCTTTCTACCCTCACTTTCCTCCTGTCTTGACTGTGCCCAGGGCACAATACACTGCTCACCCTTCAGCATGGCCAAGTCCCTCACAATCCATCCTCTTGATCTGGTGCATGCTGATGTCATGATTCCTCTTCCTCATGACTTCCTTGGTAGTGTAGGGAACTATGTGTTGTGTCTGACTGATGCCTTCTCCCACTATTAACTTCACCACAAAATCAACATCACTGATATCCTTGAGACTTGGTTGCCACAGGACGAATGAGCCTGCCAATGCCAACTCCATGTTTTCCGGTGTGACCGTGGTGGGGAGTTTTTCTTTCCCACCTCTCGTCTCCTTGAATCTTGTGGCATGCATATGGAGCCCTCTGCCCCTTACACAACCCAAAAACATGAGTCTCTGAGCACTGGAATCAAACCCTTGCTAGTAGGGTCCACACTCTTCTCTCTGCCTGTGGTCATTCCTCCCTCTTTTCCTTTGAATCCTTATCTTACATGACTTGGGTGTGGAACCACATTCTCCACGGTCCTCTCCCTTGTCACGTCACATCCTTTGAATGTTGGTCTGGCCATTGCACTGATCTTTGCCTCACTCATATCTGGAGCTCGGTTCCCTTTGTCTGGTTGCCAGATGACCAGTGTGGTGGCAAGCTCTCTCCCCATGGTCATCTTTGTATCTTTTCTTGGTGTCTCCTCTTTCTCCAAATCCTAACACTTCTGGGATCCAACTCATTGTCTTGTCATTGATTCTTGTGATGCTATCTTCTTTGAATATGTGTTTGAACACGACTTGTCTCATCTCACATCTTTGTCCTCCCTCGCCCCACTCCTTTGGCTTGGGGGAGGGTCTGTCACACTTGTGTCTGGTATGTAATCTGACGCGCCTTCGGCTCAAGTCCTATCGTACAGCTCCCTATCTCACTTTGGCATACACACTCATGTTGCATCTCCTTGATACTTGCCCCTCTCTTCCTCCTCCTCCTCTCCTATCTGCCTCTCACCTATTCCACGGGTGACACTACAAGCTCCCCTCCACTGCCTCCTGCAGCATCCTCTTCTTTCCTGGTTGACACCCCGTCTCCCTCAGCCGTGCCATCGGCGCAGCCTGCAGTCATCCCTCCTGCCACGGTTATCTATGTCCCGCAAGTTCACAGTTGCAGATGACGGGTACTTCCCTCTTAGAGTTGGGCATCTGCAATCCCCTCTGGGCCCAAACAAAGTGACCCTTCCTTGGAGCCTCCTCCAATTGTTACTCCCCAAGCCAGTGTTCCAGGAGAACCGGGTCTTTGTGCCCTTGGTCTTACCACAACACCTTCTCCCTTCATTTCCGTGTCAGTCCGCCATCCCAACACTGCCTTGGAATACTCTCTCACTGAACAGGAATTCTTTTGACACTCCCGTTGCTGGGATTGATGACTCCTGATTTTGTGTTGCTGGTCTCTCACCCTTTCCCAT
Source organism: Penium margaritaceum (assembly GCA_023375785.1). NCBI lineage: Eukaryota > Viridiplantae > Streptophyta > Zygnematophyceae > Desmidiales > Peniaceae > Penium > Penium margaritaceum. The sequence goes on along the minus strand of SZWC01002108.1, from coordinate 163,475 downwards.
CAATCCACTGACAGTTACTGACGCACGCAATGCAGTTTACTCCAATCAGTAGGAACTGGCACTGCGAGAAGGACTTGCTGCTCTGACAGAGCATGATGTCTATGAATATGTGGATATGTCACCAGGTTGTAAGGCTTGTCAGCCAAGTGGTTCTTCCATCGGAAGTTGAGGCTTGACAGCTTCATCGAGCCGTAGAAGGCTGGACTTACCTCCAAAAAGTTTATTCCAGATCCCTGGAGTTAACTTTGATGAGAAATTTACCCCAGTTGGCCGCTACACGACTGCCAGAGCCTCCTCAACTTGGTGGCCCAAGATGATCGAGATTTGGAAGAATTGGATGTCAAGAATGACTTTCTTCAAGGTAGACTTGTCAGTGAAATTCACATGGCCCAAGCACCTCGGTTCACAGATGGAACTAACTAAGTGTGGCATTTGTAAAAGGCTCTCTACGGGCTCAAGCAATCGCCACAGTGTTAGAACAGGAAATCACCTATACACTTGAGAAGGGTGGGTTTCACAAGAGTAGAAATTTCCCTGCCCTATTCCTTAGTGCTATCTATTTTTTTCTTGTGATCGTTCTTGTCCATGTTGATAATGTCCACATTACATCTCCTAGCTCAGCAGTTGTTCATCCTGTGAAGCCGCTCTTGCAGTTGACCTAAGAGATGAAATACCTTGGTCCAATCCAAGGAGCCGGCACGGAGCAGCATGGAGATTGAGTGTAATCACTCATTCCGGACACTTCAAGTTCATCATGATGTGTATCTTCACAGCCTGAAGGAACACTTTGCATATCTGCTTTCTTGAGTACCGATGGCTTCCACTCTTATGACCCCAGCACAAAAGACATTGAAGAAGTCATAGATGTGCATAATTGGGGAGGATGTGGATGTTACTACTTGCCCTTTCCGCTTATGTTTAAAATAGGAAATGATGTGAACTTTACCCTTACTGTGTCTCTCACATCATGGCTTTTCCAGAGATTTCACAACCCACGTTTCCGGGAATCTCATGCGGCTGCATTGCAGTACGATATGACCGGAGGCTCACACGTGCGTACGGGCTCTGTCCATGATTTTGCAAACATTTGATGTGCCAGGGTCCATTTACATGTTTAGCCAGAAGAAGACCACGCCTGGTCTTACGTTTATTGTGCCACCTCTGACTCTTGCCCAGATATCTAAGACCTACCAATAATCGACAATAAATTGTGTCACCTGTGACCCAAAAACAATTTGACACTAAATTGCAGCGGTAGGGTGCTTACGTGTGATTGGCTCACTGATGTAACTTGCTACCACCACCCGTGCTAATGAGGATTTTGTTGTCAACTTCCTAATCCAATTCTCCCGGTCCCCAAAAGAACGTCACCTTGATGCTGCACTTCATGATGTGAGAAAAGCACTCTCCACTGCATGCACAGGGCTGTGCTTAAGAACAGAGCCCCCATTCATTGTTCACGGTTTTGCCTTCTGTGACAGGGTGCATGATTCAAATGCATTAAGTGCAACAGGCTTTAACTCCTCGATCGGAGGTACGGGTTTGTCTTGGGAAAGTGCAAAACTGTCAATGCGCCGGATAGCAACTGTCTAGAAAACGCGTCCCGACATGGGAGGCTGCCAACCGCTCTTGGTATTGCAACCAAGATAACATATCACCCTCGAACGAGGGATCGACACCTTAGGTTCATTTGGTTTACAACCTCACAAAGTCGGCATGTTGGTATTTAGTGTCTACGTTTGGTTGGACACTCTGTGAGGAGTCTCGAAGGCAAGAACTGTAAATGGATGCATGCAAAGTACAGGCTTTTATACTTGCAGAGCTTTGCTAAAGCGTCAGCTTGTAGTGGCTCCACTGGAGCCAACCTCAACCTACAGTCCTACTTGGCGCGTCCTTAGACCGCCAAGTATCATCCTCAAGGCAGGCTCTAGTAAGCTTCCTAGAAGCTTCCAGTCCGAGTTTGGCCCACAAAGAAGATTGGGGCCATTGCGGGGTTTTGACCCACGACCTCTCGTGTGAGACTCAAGTGCTTATTCAACTAGGCCACAAAGGTATCACTCCCATGATGATCCACAGGGGACATACCGATTATGGGAAATGCATTCCTGGCCCATCTTGGAACAGACCAAGGGGACGTACTCCATAGAGAACTGCATGCCTTGTTTGTATGTGCAGCTAGCCAGCTACGCAGTGGGCAAGGTGCATACCATTTCAACAAATCTCTCCCTTGCACCTCTGTCCATCTGTCACTCACTGGGCTCAATCAATGCCTTGGGGCTCAGCCTTCCTCTGCCGCACTCCTCATGCCGAATCCACAAATGCCTGCATAGTGCATGTCGCTCTCTAGCGGCTTGGTCATGCAGTCAGCAAGCATGCTCTTGGTTCCACAGTGTTGCTAGTTCACAACGTTCTTCATGACCAGGTTACGTGAGTAGTGGTAACGTATGTTGATGTGCTTCATTCACTGGGAGATGATCTTGTCTTCAGCCATCGAGATGGCGCTCATGTTGTACACGTGTACAATCGTGGTGTCCTTCTGTGGCACTGTCATTTTGCCAAGCAGACTGCGCAGCCGCTCACTCTTCTTGCACAACTCAGACAGAGCAACGTACTCTGCCTTAGCTGTGGACACGGAAACACAATCCTGCTTCCTGTTGGCCCATGAGATGGCAGCGCCATTCAAGATGCACACGTATCCAGAGGTGGATTTTTGGTCCTCAAGATTTCCTCCCCAGTCAGCGTCGGTGTAGCACTTCAGGCGAAGGGATTCCGTACGTTCTAGGCCTCCAAGGACGAGGCCCATGTGACGTGTCTTCTGCTAGTAGCACAAGATACGCTTTATTCCCTGCCAGTGTTGTGGCCCTGGGTTGGCCACGAATCTGCTCACTTGTCCCACAGCCTAGCAAATGTCCGGACGAATCCCTACCATGGCGTACATGATGCTACCCATGGCGGACTGGTAGGGGATGTCTTGCATCTCTCTTTGTTCTACTTCATCCCTTGGCGACATGGAGGCCTTCAGCTTCGTATCGGTCATCATTGGGGTGCTAACAAATTTGCACTCTTCCATGTGGTAGCGCTTTAGTACCTCACCGATGTATTTGGTTAGGTTGAGTTCAATGGTGCCTTCTACTCGGTTGCGATGGATGGCGATCCCGAGGTAGTACTTGAGAGGACCCATGTCCTTCATCTTGAACCTCTTGCTGAGGTCAGACTTCAGCTCATACAGCAGCTCAACAAGACGAGTAAATGATCAGATCATCCATCGTAAAACGCAACCAGCATCAGCCCTCTCCCATCATCGTGCACTTACATGCTCGGGTCATTCTGGTAATGCGCGAAGGAGAGACCGGTCATGAAACCGTCCATCTCTTTGTACCACATCCTTGGGGCCTTTTTTAGCTCGTAGAGCGCTTTCACCAACTTGCACACCTTGCCCTTGGGAGTTTTGACTCCTTCAGGCACCTCCATCAGTACTTTGTTGTCAAGCTTCCCATAAAGCTGTCCTGACGTCCATCTAGTGTATCTCCAGGTTCTTTGCGGCTGCAACGCCAAGGAGAGAGCGGATGGAGGCAAAGGTCACGACGGGCGCTAAAGTCTCATCGTACTGAGAGCCCGGGTGTTGAGAGAACCCCTTAGCCACTACCCTTGCCTTGAACTTGTCGATACTACCGTCTTGCTTCTTCTTCACCCGGAGGAGTAACTTGGATCCCACCACGTGGACCTTGTCGGGTCTATCCACAAGCACCCACATGCCATTCTTGGCAATGGACGCAAGCTCGCTGTCCACTGCCTCCTTCCACTTGGCCGCATCTAGGCCATTCATCGCCTCCGCCACTGTGGATGGCTCTCCCTGAGCCATGCACGACCAGCTAAGGCCGGACCAATCATCCTCATACCGCAAAAGTGCTTTCTTTGGTCGCAAACTGCGTGAGGGTGCTAGTGCGGTTTCTTCCTTTGGTACTGGTGCTCCCACAGGTGGTGGTTTGTCGTCGTCGTTGTTGTCAAAAGAGTCATCAGAATCCAAGTCAGGCTCAAAAGCCCCTGACGCCTCGGTATCCGCGTCCATGTGAGATGCTGCGTCATCCTCCGCAGCTACTCTCCCATTCCCACCACCTGCTGGCAAAGCGAGCCAGTTGTCGGGTGCTTGGTCTCCGGACTCAAGCAACACTGTCCACTTTCCTCCTTTGGGAGCGAGGTTCGGGTCCAACAGCTCTCCCTTTTCAAGGGTGCGTTTGTCAAACAAGACGTCGCGGCTCGTCACAAGCTTGCCTGGTGCCTGGTCCCAAAGCCAATAGCCATTCTGTGATGTGTCGTACCCAACCACGACGCACTTTTTGGAACGTGTGTCGAGCTTACCTCCACCTTCTCCCGACGGGATGTTCACCCATGCAGTTGACCCAAACACGTTGGGTTTCTTTCTTGACCATGCTTCCTGTGGGGTCTTCAACTGCTTGTCCTACTCCTTTCCACGATTCCACAAGGCGGTCGCTGGTGTGAGGTTCAAGAGGTAGCAAGCCGTTGTAGTTGCTTCATTCCAAAAGTGAAGTGGAAGCTTGGCGTCGAAGAGCATTCTTTGCACCATGCAGAGTAGGGTCTGGTTCATCCTCTCGGCCACGCCGAGAGGATGAATCAGATGCTCTTAGCCACGCCGAGAGGATGAACCCCCTCTTTGGGGGTTGTAAGGGGTGGTTTGCTTGTGGCGGATGCTATGATGCTTGAGCCAAGGCTTGTATGCCTCGTACTCACCCCCGTTGTCACTTCAAAGCGTCTTCACTTTCTTGGACGTTTGCCGCTCCACCATGGTGACAAACTCGAGGAGCTTCTCCTTGACCTCTCCCTTTCTTTTGAGGAAGTATATCCATAACTTGCGGATGTGGTCGTCAATAAAGGTCAGGAAGTACTTGCGTCCTCCGTTAGACGGTATGGAGAAGGGTCCACATACGTCACTATGTATCAGTTTTGAGACACGCTCTGCTCATTCACCTCATCTCCCAAACGGCTTCTTCTTTGCCTTCGCTTGAAGGCATGGTTCATACAATATACACCCTTCGCCATGCTTCATGCTGCACCCTTCCATTCCGCGGACTACCTCTTGCTCCTGCATCTTCTGCAGCGTGCTGTTGGCCACATGGCCAAATCGCCAGTGCCAGAGCTCAACATCAGTGACCTTGGTTGATGTGGTGGCCGCAACGGTCGCCGGTGGTGCATCCTTTGGCTCTGGTGCCACTGTCTTGGTGGCACATGGGATTCCCTCATCTGACGCCTTGATGACCTTGGTTTGAAGCACGTAGAGGCCGTCGACTCTTGGAACTTAAAGCATGAGGTCGTCTTTGGTGTACAAAATCTGGATGTCCTTGTTTTTTAGGGCCACCGCTTCCTTGTTGGTGAACACCACTATCATGTTGTTGTCGGTGATTTGTGAGACGAACAGCAAGTTGGCTGCAAAGGAGGGCATGTACACCACCTTTTGAAGGTTGACCGCCTTCTCCGCACCGTTCACGTTGAACGTGATCTTGTCCCCTTCACCCATGGCTTAGAACACGCCACTGTTTGCACATTTGATGCGCATGAAAGATTCGGCCAAGGAGACAAATCCACCTTTCTCTTTTGATGAGTGGTGGTTGGTACCCGAGTCAAGGGCAAATGCCCCGGGCCTAAGGATTGTTGCCCCCTTCGTGGGCAGCCCCCTAGCCATCATGTTGGTGAGCTCCATCTTCTCCTCCCCACCTTTTTTCCCGCCTTCTTTCTTGAGATTACGGCAGTCCCTAGCCCAGTGCCCAGCCTTGCCACAGTTGCGACAGTTTCCGGGCTTCTTGGAACTCTTCCCGCCACCATTGCCTTTTCCTCCACCGCCACTGCTTCCGTTGTTGCCTTGACTGGAGCGAGAGCTTGCACCTTGTACACCAAAGCAAGAGGCATAGGCTGAGATTTTTGCCTCACTGCCACTGCGTCGCATGGACTCGTTGCGGACGTGTTCGGCGACAGCCTCATACGTCAGATGTGCCTCCTTCCAACCGCCAAATACGGTGATCAAGGACCCCCAGTTTTCTGGCAGCGCCATTAAAAGGATCATGGCACGCATGTTGGAGTCAAAATTCCATTCCATTTGTTGGACCTCTTGTAGCATGTTGTCAAACAACTACAGAAATGCGGATATCGATTCTCCTTCACTCACCCTCATCGACATCAACTTTTGGAAGATGATGAGTTGGTTTACTAGGGCGTTTGATTGATGCACGCGTGAGAGTTTTGTGTAGGCCTTGGCAGCCAGCGTAAATCTTGTGATGTGGGAGTATTGAGTCTCGTTGATGGACGTCACAAGAATGGAGAGAGCCATGTTGTTCTTCATCATCCATGTTGTAAGGTCAGCCACATATGCCATCACCGTCCTATCCGCGGGTGCTGTCTCGGTCCCTTTTAGGATGTCGAGGTAGCCACGCACGTTCATGACAATCTCAAACTGCCATTTCCACAAGGGAAAAGCTGTCCTCGTGAATTTGTACATACCCGTCTCAAGGCGGGCTTGAGTTGGATCCGCCATTTCCTGCGGTTGCTCGTCTTCTCTGTTCCGCTACTACCCTGCTTTGTTGAGGCTGATGAAGCTGATGACGCTGCTGACTGCGACCGTTGTCAAAGGTGAAGTTGGTTCCGTTGCATACCCCTCCTACCAATGATCGCCTAAAGTGATGGTGCTGTCGAGAGAGAACGAACTCGGGGTCGTACCACCTTCTAAAAAGTTTTAGAGCTTAATCCCGTTGGGGCTCGAGGGTCATTTTCAACATGGACAGAGCTGTTCCTCGTCCCCTAGTCCGCCAAGTGTGCGCTCCCTACCTGAAGAAGCCGATGGAGCCAATGGAACAGATGGAGCTGTCCGATGTTCGTGTCCCTATTATACATGTGCACCCTGCAAGACCACACGCTATTCGGTCTTGGAAGCGTGCCTTAGAACCAGAAGTGTGGGCCCATAATCCTTTGTCAATGCGCCGGATAGTAACGGTCTAGAAAATGAGTCCCGACATGGGAGGCTGCCAACCGCTCTTGGTATTGCAACCAAGGTAACATATCTCGCTTGAACGAGGGATCCACACTTTAGGTTTGTTTGGTTTGCAACCTCACAAAGTCCGCATGTTGGTCTTTAGTGTCTACCTTTGGTTGGACACTCTGTGAGGAGTCTCAAAGGCGACAACTGTAAATGGATGCATGCAGGGTAGAGGCTTTTATACTTGCAGAGCTTTGCTAAAGCTTCTTCTTGTAGTGGCTCCACTGGAGCCAACCTCAACCTACATTCCTACTTGGCGCGTCCTTAGACCGCCAACTGTCATCCTCAAGGCAGGCTCTAGTAAGCTTCCTAGAAACTTCCAGTCCGAGTTTGGGCCACAAAGAAAATTGCGGCCGTGTTGGGATCTGATCCAACAACGTTTTGGTTGAAGCTCCGGCGCCCATTGAGCTAGGCCACAAAGGAATAATTCCTATTATAATCTACAGTTTACATACCCATTATGGGCAGTGCAATCCTGACCAATCTCGGAACAGACCAATGGGACGTAGTCCATGCTGCACTGCATGCCTTGTCTGTATGCGCAGCTAGCTAGCTAGGCAGTGGACAAGGTGCATACCATTTCAACGAAAACGAAGATGTGTTGCCCGATACTCTGCGGACGCTACTTACCTTGTGCTCGGTTCATGTACATGTGAAGCTACTTGGCTAGGCCACCTGCAGGGGACTGAGTGGCATGGCTGCACCTGAAGTTCTTTGAAACTCAAGATTGGATCTCTGCCAATTGAAGTCAGTGTCTCCAGGCAGTACCGGATATGAGGATGCCAGTAAGTGACAAATATGTACTTCTTGATAGAAATTATCTGGTACTGAAAATGCATAGAGGGTGTTTCTCATGTTCTAAGACACTTTCCAGAACTCAGTTTGGAGTCCGTTTGCGTGAGATGTGGAGCTCATGGGACCAGTTCAGGTGAGGGTGCCAGCACTCCTAACAAGACATGTGGCCAGGATTATTGGCCAGAGAGGTAGAGAGCGGCCTTCAAGGCCAAAAGGCAGCTGGGAGACCTTTAGGCAACTCCACTACATCAGTTTCATACGACTTTTGCTTTCGCATGTTGTGTAGAAGGAAGTTGCTGTGCAAGTGAATGTGACTAGTGCTCGTCCTTCTAAGCTAGGAGTGTGATATAGGGGGGATTTTGACAGAGTGTAGCTTTGTGCTCCCTTGGCCAGATGATACATGTAAGGGCTTGCTAGAGAGATTTGATGATGCAATTTCTCTCTCAAAGGTCGATTTAGACAGTTTAATTCTTTGTGATCAGCCATATGCTTCCATTATTTATGTCTATGCAATCTGTAACTCACTCTCACAAACAATTGGTCCTTCCTAGGTGCCTATTGGCGAGCTTGATCACGTACCTAAGGGCTGCCCAAGTTTCCGTCAATGGCATCAGACCTAGAACAATTTTTTTCTCCATCCTTGAAGAATTCCTTGCAACTGGCAGTGTGAGAGAGTCGTTTGTGGGTTGAACGTGGCACCACCATGGCGACATCACATTCTGTGGTGGCCGGCTTCAACATCGCCAAGTTCGAAGAAAATACCTTCTTTAACTGGAACATGAAGATGGTGCTACTGGACAAGGATCTCTGGAGCTATGTGGAGAAGAAGGAACCAAATCAAGAATCTCTCTCTCTCTCTCTCTCTCTCTCTCTCCCTCTCTCTCTCTCTCTCTCTCTCTCTCTCTTTCTCTCTCTCTCTCTCTCTCTCTCTCTCTCCCTCTCTCTCTCTCTCTCTCTCTCTCTCTCTCCCTCTCTCTCTCTCTCTCTCTCTCTCTCTCT